>JACEII010000117.1:853029-887590 GCA_014332785.1 Antheraea mylitta
AACTTGACAAACAAACATGATATTACACCGTACTAGATCCAACTGGTGAAATTAGGTTGATTGTGAACGAATTTCAGAACCTCATCTTTCCTAATGTCGGTTTCATGGGAATTGCCTCAACAATCATAGCCCCACATGTTAGTCCTCATCAAACAAGTCATATGTACCCAAACACAAGATAGCTTCTGTAAGCCTTTGAGGAGTTCCATTCCAATTTCTCAATTTTCATGATCAAATCAGGATTGATTAAATGATATTCTTATCACTACAACAATTTCTTCCAAGTTTTCATTAAATTTAGCTTATGGGGAAGTTCATTTATTCATCCCTTTATTTTCAACCCTTATGGTTGGATTTTTTGTTAATTTGAAGAACACCTATTCCCAGGTATCGGTAATTCAAATAAAATTGTTGAAATCGGTTTCAAGTACAAGAATATACGTAGACACGAAGTGGGTGAAAATCAAATAAACGATATTTCACCCCCTTAGGGGTTGAATATTTTATTCAAATTTATATGGGACCACCTTGGAGTATAGCCGAAACATACAAAAAAAGAAATCATTAAAATCGGTTCACAATTGACGGAGATATCGATTAACATACATATAAAAAATACATACAACCGAACATAGAACCTCCTCCTTTTTCGAAGTCGGTTAAAAATAAGTACTTATGTCATAAAATAAATAAATAATCATTATTTTATGGAGCACATTTGTAATGCTTTATCTTTTCATCATGTCATAGTTTATTTCTGTCGTAATCTGTTCTTTTATGCATATAACTTATACAAAACAATTTCAATGTTTCATATCGGCCAGGCGTCCTGTGACGTCTCAATTTTTTTCCCATGCGTTTTTTCAAATATTTTCTAAAATACAAACTTAGGCATGACAGTTAAAAATACAACAAAAACAGAATTTGCTAAATAGGTGCTGTGCAGCTGTTCTAATGCGATGCACTTACATACATTCGGAAATTGATTCTTATATATATTGATAAATACATTTCCTTTAGATATATATACATAAATTCCGCCAACGTGTTTGATGACGTAGAAAAATATGGGCAATGTAATCAAATGATAAAGCTGTGCGTTCGCCGCCAACGTGCGCCGAAATGTAATCATTCAATCGCCGCTAGAAAATAATTCTCACACAAAACGGGAACGATGATAGAATATTAGAACAGTGCTATCTTTGAAGCGATTTACACTATTTATTTTTTGTTAATATTTATCTCGCCTACATCTATTTGGACTGTAAATGTTACTCGGTAGCGTGTTACACAATAAAATTAAATGTTTGTATGTACCTAACGACTCTGCTCTGTCCATACAAACTTATACGTGTTGAAGATGAAAACCGGCGTATACGAGAACGTTGAACGAGAACTACGTCAGCGAAAATTGTGTCTTGTTTTGTTTAGCATTTCTCGAATAATCCATGGGTTTTAGGCCTCTCAAGAACGCGGGGAGTTTTATCCTTTCCTGATGATTTCCTTAACATTTGCTAAAAGCTTTGTAATTCATTTTATTTATAAAGTTTAAAAACAAAAATACTTTATTCAGTTTAGGTACTAAAAAGGCACTAACTACCAGTTCAGAAAACAACCAATTCATCGAGAAAACCGACAAAAAACTCGATCTGAGTTATCATTTTTAAAATTTAGTAAAGGGCCCGGCAAACTTTGTCCCACATTATAAAAAAAAAAACATTGAAAAAATACTACTTTTATTTTTAATATTTATACTACTTTATTTAATAACTAGCCTCTGCCCGCGACTTCGTTTTCGTGGAATAGACCCTTTGGGCTAACGCTAACACGCAGCGGATGCTCTCAAGAGGAAAAAACCCCGATGTTTAAACATTCTTCATTGATGCTCCGCTCCTATTGGTCTTAGCGTGATGATATATATCCTATAGCTATCCTCGTTAAATGAGCTATAAAACACTGAAAGAATTTTTCAAATCGGACCAGTAGTTTTTTTTATGCCAAAAGGCAGCAAACAGACAGACGGTCCATCTGATGTTAAATGGTTACCGTCGCCTATGGATAACTGTAACATCAGGGGTATCGCTGTTATGTTGCCGACCTCGGAGAGCGTGTTTTAGTCCCTTTTTAAAGAGCCCCATGACATAACCCTGGGGGGACACGGTATCAGGTAACTCATTCCACAACGCCAAAGAGCGCATTACAAAGCTTCTAGAATACCTTACGGTTGTTGCCATTTTGCTGGGCTTTAGCGTATGTGGATGAGTAGCCAGTCAGCGAGGGTGGTGCGAGTTTGGAAAGGGGATGAAGGCACCATATGAAAAAGTTCTTCAGAACACTCTCCGTTGTACATGCGATACAGAACATACAGAGACCCGATGTTTCTGCGAGATTCTAATGAGTCTAGACCGCATGTCAGCTCGGGATCGTCAACAATGCGAATAGCTCGCCTTTTGTAAATCCTGAGATTACCTCTTACAATGTCACAACGTCACAAACTTTAGCTCTTTATAATATTAGTATAGATTATTACATTATCTACTGGTGAAACCCGTATGAAAATCCGTTCCGTAGTTTTGTTCTTTATCGCAAACATACGGACAAACAGACGTGGTACAGGATTTTATTTTATATGTGGTGATAAACGATATTTAGAATAGCTTACACATAATAATAATTTTAGTGGATGCACAGACAGGAGTCAATTCCCTACATGACTATCGTTAACATATTAGCCTTTTGACATATTTTTTTTTCGAACTGACTACGCTATTGACCCAACAAGGTCTTAACAGCTTCACCGAACTACTAAGACGAGTGTTTGCGGCACTCAGTAAAAGATTAATACTGTAGTCGGTTTCGAACTGTGGTATGCAGCGAACGTTCGGAAGCCCTTGTGTAGACTGCGCTAAGCGACTCGGACCTTTTGACACCAAAACCAGCTTGATATGGCGATTAAATTTACAATTTGGCAAATTGGTAATATGGTTTAGGATTTTGTGGTAAAACCTAAGACTATCTAAAAACTGTGTTTTTACTGAGTCTGAAACATGGAGTGACCAGTTTGTCAAAGTTTATTTATTTACACGGTTAGCAAAGATGTTTTCTTTCGCCGAAAGTTGCGACTCATACGGAGGAAGCTACGTCTGTTGACGCCGCAACAACCGAATAAGCTATCCACTGAGCTGACAAAACTTCCATACTAATTGTAGGTTGAGTTTTCCACGTGACCTTTATCTGTCATACGGTGATCTTTATATTTTATTCATAATCTTGTATTATTTGACTCTATATTTCGTAATAGTAATGGTATTTCACGTAATATAGTTTGGCTATTGTGAACAAGTGGTTGGTAAAATAATAATACAGAGCGTGAATTGTGAGATGCCACAAAATCTTCCTAGAAAGTTCTAACAAGTGAGCCACTGGTTTTTTGTAAGTGGTAGAGTCACGCTGAGGCTATTACCGGTTTCAGCATGAATGGGTCGGCTCACCCGGGGAACTACCACTCACAGAAAACCGTTGTAAAGTAACAGTGCTTGCATTGTTGTGTTTCGTTCGATCAGTGAGAGCGCTAGAGGAACACCTTTTTTTTTAACGTGGGGAAATTCATTATGGATACCCATCCTCCCAGGGGAGAGGATAGGTTTTGTCTGACTCTCACGGACTAAAACCCCACGGTGTATGGACAGACCGTGTTATTGGGGCGGCAAGGGATCGTTCTAGCTAATCAACCTTGTAGAGCCGCCCCAACAGTCCGCCCGGCGGAAGATGGCCGCCGGACTCCTACCTATAGAGAGGCAGCTGGGTACACACCAGCTGCCTCTCCTCGTTCGCCAGACCTGTGCAATGAAGGGAAGAGCCCCCCGACTGCATCCCCTCAGGTTCGGCTACGGTGGCAGGAGGAGTTGGGCAAAGCGCCGCCTCCTCCTGCCGGTCCTCTGTTGGCGGTGACGGCCACTTAGAGGATCTGCCTCGCGGGCCCTCTCCGCCGCCTCCTTTTGCGAGATGACCTCTTCGCAAAAGGAGGCCATTGTTCGCCACGCCTGTTCGCTGCCGAGCATAGCGGAGATCACACTTGGCAGCGACAAATTCCCCCCAACCACCGCCGCCAGAGTGTGGCGCTGTCCCCCTACGCAACACACTCAGAAAGCGTGTGCTGCGCGGTGTCTTCCTCAGCGCCGCACTCATGACAGGCGGCGGTTGGCTCCCTACTAGCGATCCGGTGCAGGTACCACCCGAAACAACCGTGCCCGGTTAGTACCTGCACCAGCCTGAACGTCAGGGAGCCCTAACTCCTCTCTATCCATTCTCGCAGGACTGGGCGGACGGCGTCGACGGTGTACGTCCCGAAGCGCGCGTCCGCCAGGTCCTGCATGCACCTTACTAGCGCCCCATCCCTACACTCTCGCCTCTTGGCATCTATCTCCTTGAGAGCCGGAGGCTCCCCACTACGCTTTCTCGCCGCCGTGAATTCATACACGGTGGCGAGAACTCCAGCTTGCAGCTCCCAGGGAAGGGAGCCGGCGAGCGTGAAGGCCGTCGCCGAGGACACCGTCTGGTACGCCCGGATTACCCTCAGTGCGCAGCACACGCCCGTTGGCGGCACCGAGGGCGTCTGCCCAGACCGGTGCCCCGTAGACGGCCATCGCCCGCACGACTCTCATGAATAGTCGGCGGCACCCGGCACCCGGCCCCCCAATATTGGGGAGCAACCGGCCGAGTGCTAACGCCGCCCCCGTGATCCGCGGCCCGAGTCCCACAAAGTGGGGCTCGAACCGCCAGCGCCCGTGCAGAGTGAGGCCCAAGTACTTCATGTGTGCCCCCACCCTGATCCGGGCGACCTCTACCATTATATGGGCCCCAGGTGGTGGCCCCCGCCGAGGCCGGTGAAAAAGAATGGCCTCGGTCTTCTCGAGGGCCACCCTGAGGTCCACCCTGAGGTCCACCCTCCTTATGCGCCTGACCACGAGGGTTGTGGCTACGTGGCCAGCGCTCCACCTTCTTCCAGTCTCCACCCCGGGCTACGACTAGGGTGTCATCCACGTAACAGATGAGGCGCGCTCCATATGGGAGCGCGCCGCGGAGCACTCAGTCGTAGCCCATGTTCCACAGGAGCGGCCCCAGGACCGACCCCTGTGGAACCCCCTCCTCGTCGCCCGCTGGACCATCCGCCTGTCGCCATCCACGTAGGCGACCTCCCTATCCTCGAGGTACGCCTCCAACAACCGCTGCAGATACGGGGACACTCCGAAATAGCGGAGAGCCTCCCGTATAAACAGCGTGCGGCAGACTGTTGAAGGCGTTGGTGATGTCCAGGGACACCGCCAAAACCCTTTCCCCCTGAGAGGTCGCCTCCGCGGCCAGTGACTTCAGGAGGCACAGGACGTCCACTGTCGAACGCCCTGCTCGGAAGCCATACTGCGCGTTCGACAAATGTGGCCCCACTCCCTCCAGGTGCTGGACGACCCGGGAAGAGATGACCCTTTCCAATGCCTTCCAGCAGGACGAGGGGCCGATACCCTGACGCGCAGTTCGGAGGGCGGCCCTCCTTTGCCATCAGGCAGAATCGCCCCAGCTTCCAGAGCTTCGGAAACCGTCCGACCGCTAAATATCAGTCGAACAGCTCCCGAAGTCATCCCTCAAGATGGCCCAGCGCAATGCCGAATACCCGGCCCGGGATCCCGTCAGGGCCGGGCGCTCTCCTCCTCTGTAATTGGGGGAGGACCGTCAGACACCACCTCAGCTTCCTCCCGAGGTGGAGGCATGGGAGGAGCCGGTAGCAGCGGAGGGTCCGGGAATAATTCTCCCACGACCCTCGCCTCCACCTCCGGCTGGAGAGTCTCCGTCACCGGGGGCGCCCAAACAACCGCCGGGCCGCGGAGCAGGCCGCCCGGAGATCGGCGATTTCCGGCGACCATCATTACACCTCCCGTTTATATGGGCGGTGTACGCTCCGCGGCATCGACGCGTCGCAAACCTCCCTGAGGGCACCACGGAGGCGGGCTGCGGACGCGTCGACATCGTCCTGCGGGGGGGGCATGGCCCACGCCTGGACGATGGCCGCCTCTTCCGCTAGTTCGCGGTTGAGGTGGCTCACCGCCCAACAGGGGAATTTCGCGCCCCTCCGGGGACGGGTGCCAATCCCGGCTTGGGAGGTGGAGACCTCGAGCCGGATATATCGATGGTACGAAAGGGTCTCCACCTCCTCAAGCACCCTCCACCCTCGGACACGGCGTGCGACAAACGGGGTGGCAAACGAGACGTCTACCACAATCCCCCCGTTCTGCCGCACGCACGTGTGGACATCCAGGGGACTCCGCCACTAACTGCACGAACAAATCTTGTGCAGCGGCGGAGTGGTTTAGATTCACCTGGAGGAAGCTGCGTATGGTGTACCTCCCTGTACCCGACCCCCTTGGTAGCTGCGGCATCCTGGAGTGTCAGTATGACTGCAGCCGATTGAGGGACGGGTGGCAACTTCTGCCCTGCAGGTTTCTGCGGGATCTTGACAGCCGTCGAGGCAGGCGCCACTAGTGGGGCCTTCGCCGTCTTCTTCTTCCGGCCCACTACAGTGGCCCAACAGGAGTTGGCAGCCGCCACGGCGGGAGGCACCGCGGTGGGAGCCGGTAAATTGGCCCATGATAGCCCCAATAGGGCAGAGCTCTGCTGTGATGCCGCTACTCGAGCTCCTTGAGCCCTCCCGTCAGCCTTTGCCGGTACTGCATTGGCCGCGCCACCGCCTTTCCTCTTGTCCGCTTCTAAGGGTGGGCGAACAGGTGCCTCCGGAGGAAGACGCCTCTCTACGTCCTCCAGGCGTGCGCTCAGAATATTAGTGAGCGACGCCTGGGACTGCTCCATCCGGGATATCGCCCCGGCAAGGACCTCCTCCCACTGAGTGGCAGAGCTAGAGGAACACCTCCCCTCCCCTCGCCCCTCCCTCCTCCTCACCTCCCAGCTTCCCAGCTTTTACTATTTCCCCTCAAACACAGGCTGGCAACGCACTGGTGACTCCACTGGTGTCGCAAGCTTCTAGGGACGGTTATGATCAATTAATATCAGGCGACCCGCCAGTTCGTTTGCCTCCTATGATATTAAAAAAAAACCGTCTTCTTAGACTTTACTTACTCGGTAATGACAGTAACCAACCAGAGGATTGGTTGCCAAAAAAAAATAAAAAAAATATATAGTTTGCTACATTAGGACTATGTAAGCATTTGTAACCTACCTTTGTCATAAATAAAGGGAATCTTGACCGCCCAAGGCATAAAAAAACACTTCTGTATGAAATTATTCTCATGAATTCAAATCAGTCAAGTGTTACATGGAAATATAGTAGTAATTCATACCGATGCACTGATTTAACCGAGACCATTGTACTTAAGTTCATTCAACTTGGTTCATAAAAATCTGCTGGCTTTATTAAAAGATCACTGAAGCGGTGGAGAATCGTAAAATGAATCTGTTGATGTTATTTTTTTATTTCATATAAAAGATTAATTATACATATGGTAGCTTATACCCATCCGCTTCAGTGGCCATTAAAATAAACAAAAAGGGTCGATTCTTGTCGGACAATTAATCCTATGTCGGACTACGACAACCTTTATGGTGCGATACAATTGGCCCTCATAACTCACCACTTAATATTTTTTTAGACCTCGGTTTTTCTGGTGGTTGTTTCGTTCTAAAGAGTTGTATTTTTTTCCTCGAACTGACTACGCTATTGACTTGGCGAAGTCTTAAAAGTTTCACCGGATTACAATAAAGAGTTGTAACTTCCTTTTTTCTTTAAGCAACGATGGATTAGTTAATATTATGGTGAACATCGCGTCGATGGTTGCAGGTTTTAATTTTTTTTATATCACATGAGGTAAACTAAGGTTTGGGTCACCTGATGTTAAGTGATCACCACCGTCCATAGACACCGGCAACACCAGAGGAGTCGCAAGTGAGTTGCTAGCTTGTGTTGGTGGGAAAGGGGGAAGGGAGGGAAGGAAGAGGGGGAGGTGATCTTCCGGCGCTCCGACTGACCGAACGAAACGCAACAATGCTAGCTCTATTATTTCACGTCGGTGTTTCTGTGGGTCGGGTGCTACTACCCCGGGCGAGCTGACCCATTCATGCTGAAAACAGTTATAGCTTCAACGTGGCTCTACCACCTACAAAATTGAATTCTAACATCTGGGGGCCTAGCCAAGTTGCTTATCTACAATCACTAACACTAATAGAAAACCGAAAAATATATGGAGATGACGTATCTAAACGCTATATCACGTGATTACCACGTGATAGAATCACATCCAAATATGATTGATAATGAAAATATGATTGTAGATAAGCAACTTGGTCAGGCCCCATGAGTCGACGCTTGCGGCGAAGGCAAAGATCATGATGAAACCGTGGCTTTTGTGTTAAAGCATTATCTAAGTACGCTTGACTAGCTCTTAGGTTGAAAATCTCGGTTGGTGTATTCCGGTAGCTGCTCTTGATAGCCAGCCCTCTACAGATTTAAACTGCTTACCATTTTGGACCACATCATCATTTAATGTCACACGAGATTGTGGTTAAAGGAAAAAACCTACAAATTATAGAAAAAAGTGTGTGTCTACTTATTTATGTACACGCGTTAGAAGTTATATTTCTTTGGCTTAACAAGATAAAAATCTTTTCAAAAATTTTATTTATTTCGCCTTCTTCTACGTTTGTAGAAAAAACGGCACTAACAATGGAAAAATGGTATTTAATACATTGAAAGTTTTAATATAAAGAAATACAAAGAAAAAAATGTAGACTATAGCTAACTTCAGGGTGTTGATTTTTCGTGACGGTGTGCGCGTAAAAATTTACTCTCATCAATTTTCCTTAACGTGCCAAAAGAAGTATAACTTCAAAAAGTGTTTTTGAAGTGAGACATCTATAGGCGCGGGTAAGCCTCATTGTTGGCGTTGCGACGACACTACGATGATATGCGCAAGCGACTGTGCGCAATCTCTCTTGCCGGACTGAGCTCGCATACCTATAGTATAATTTGAGATTCGTTCAATTCGAATAATTTTCATGTTTCACATCAGCCAGGCATCCCGTGACGGCTCAGTGTTTGTTAATACTTTATAGGTTTGTAGGAGCCTAGATTGTTTCGAAGAGCGTAATATATATAAAGCATATATGTATATATATACATACTATATATAAAACTCGGAGTGCGTAAATTAGACTTAATTGTATCTGAATATATATATAATACCTATATATAATATCTTTAAACAAGCAATACTTGTAAATTTCTACATATTAAAACCTCGGAAACAACGCCAGCGATTTTCGTGAAAATTAGTATATAGAAGATTTCGGGGACGATAAATCGATCTAGCTAGATTTTATTCATAGAAAACTTTTTTTTATCAGAGTTTTTCGACTATGAAAAATTATAACTAGAATATAAAGGTAAATTAAGCTGCCACTGTCAAAACAAAAGTTGTTCAAATGGAATTCGGATGCTTCCAAAGTCCGTCTAACCCCAGTTCGAAACCGAGCTCTGTTTTCTTTTTTTTTTATTCTTTGTTTTGAGAAAATGCTTATGTTGTGAGGCAAACCTAACAGTTTCTTTTATTTTAAGAATAATTTTATTATTATAATTATAAACCCTTTTTAACCCACTGGCACCCAAAACAATGATGATTGTTAGAATTTTTGAAACGCCACTCACATGCATAAATGCAACAGCGACACTAAAGTTACGTGACATAACATATTGAAATCTACCCGGTTATAGGTTCGACCCTAATAAAAAGACCTTTACAAATTTAACTAAACCTTTCTTATGAATCACTTTATCTACATACCACATAAAAATCTACATACCATATGAAAAACCGTTCCGTAGTGTTTGAGTTTATGTCGGACAGACAGACAGACGTGGCAGAGGATGTTTTGCGATATATAGTAATAACAATCTTCATATATTCAATCGCCTTACAACATTACTTCTGTAAAGTGTGTATTCATTTTAAATCGCATACGTCGACCGGAAATGCAACCCGAAAACTGAATCCTGGAACAAATTTATTAATACTGAGTGTTCCCATTGTGTCGGTATCAGGAACGATCGTTCTGACCGTTTTATGCGTAACATTTTGGCTTCATTTCAATCGGATGGTTAGTTATTGTTTTGTTGAGATCTTAGTGGATATTCTGAGTGAAATTATTGTTAGTGTAATCCATCGATACTAAGTATCCTTTCATAAAGAAAATAATATTGAAGAAGTAGACAGACGAATAGCAGTTACTTAGAAGAAACTCTGGGCCTACAAAGATGTTCTGAAGTCAAATATAAACTTAAAACTAAAAAAGAAAGTAATGGATATTCTACCTTGTTTGACGTATGGATGCCAAACGTGGATATTAGACCCAAAAATAAATAGGAAGCCTACATCATGCCAAAGAGCATTAGAACGCAGCTCACTCAAAATGAAACTAAAATGTATGATTATGGTACCCTTAGAGCACGATGCTTATGTATGAACATTCATTAAATAGCTTCCTTATAGTACGGTCGTTTATTATTTGACTCACACTAACACCTAACATTACAGTTTATTTCCCATAAAGCATAAGGGGGTTAAAATTATCACATACAGCCAACCCTATCACCTCCTAATGGAAATAAATTGAATTACTAATAAACCTGTATATATAACTTGTTACTGTAATTTTACATAGACTTAATAACAAAAACGTTGGTTAAACCTAATAATATTGTAGAGATTAGTGAAGATGCTTTATTTGTAACTTTAACATCTTTGAAAACATGACATCGGAAAAGCCTTCACCCCTGATCTTAAAACCTTAGGTAACAAAACAAAGTGGGTTACTTCAATCAATAAACACGTCAATTCCTCACAGATAGACAAAACACAGAGACGCACTCGTGGGAGACTATGGGAGTAAAATGTTCTATCCATGGGTTGAATATTTTCCTTTATTATTAATTCGTTTAATGAACAAATTAACTCGAAACCCTTCATTTACACTAAATATGTTAATTAGTCTTTATCAAATTTACTACCATTGTGTTTAAATTACTCAACGCCTCGCGTCGGGGAGCCACGTAGTGGGCCTACCTTTCAAATAGCTTTATTTTCACAAACACAGTGTAAAGAAATATTACAGTATATATCTATCTATTAATACCTTTGAACGAGCAATTCTTGCATATTTTTATATTTGTATATATTCAGGATCTCGGAAACGGCGTCATCTATTTTCGTGAGACTTAATATGTAGGTAGTTTCGGGGACAATAAATCGATTTAGCTAGATATTATTCATACACAATAGAATAGCTAGAAAATGAAGGTCAATTTCGCCGCCGCTGTCAAAACAAAAATAGCTCAGGTAGAAATTGGTTAATTTGAAAATTCTTGTAACCCCAGTTCGAATCCGAATGTATATTTTTTTTTCTAAAAAATCATAATTCTGTAAGACAAACCTAACAATCTATTTTAATTAAATAAATAGTTTTATTATTACAATTATAAGAGAGATATCTTTTTTTAATATTTTTTATGTGAAAATATGCTAATTTGGTGAGATAAACCTAACAGTTTATTTTAATTTAAAAATGTTTTTTAAAAAACCGATCTAGGCGCGGTCACCCAGATACTTTAAATTAACAGGACTACTTAGTAAATTTATTTTTCGAATATAACTGATTTCTGCCAGCGGTTTCGATCGCGTTGATGTATATTCGACGTATCCCAAAAGAATAGCATTTTTTTCTGCATTAAAAGTATCCTATGTCCTTTTCTGTACATAACGTGTAAACAAAATTTCTTGACGAATAGCCAAATACATTGCCTGAATACACACCTGACCGGACGGACAACCTTGCCCACCGTACGTTACTCATAAGCGGACATTGTTTAGTAAACAGTGTGTCTTTTTACAAAGTTATTACGACGTGATATTAAAAGAATAGTTAATTGTCTACCGGGAGTAGTTTTGCGTGACGTAGCGTTCTTTTATATATTCGTTGTTGATTTAACTGTCGGTCAAGTTCAACCGATTTTAACAGAATAAGCTAACACTGTATATGTCTAGTAACTATATCATATTTTGTTGGTGGTAGAGCCACGCTGAAGCTATTACTGGTTTTAGCATGAATGGGTCGGCTCGACCGGGGTAGTACCACCCTCTCACAGAAAACCGACGTGAAATGACAGTGCTTGCATTGTTGCCTCTCGCCCCTCCCTCCTCCTCTCTCTCTTACCTTTTCCCCCAAATAAAGGCTGACAATGCACTTGGGACTCCACTGGTGTTACAAATGTTTATAGACAGCGGTGATCACTTAATACCTGGTGATCCGTCTGTTCGTTTGCCTCTAATGACATGAAATAATATTTCGTTTTGCTGCTCTCATACCTGCATGTATCGCCAAGAAGTATATGTCCGTAATAAATTTAGGTGTGGGAAGACATTATCCTGTATTGAGAACATGTATGACACAGAATAAATCAGAGCGATATCTGGTACAGTCGTGTATTCATTTAATCTCCCCACATCCCACACCTTAATCCTCATGCGTTATAAATTATCGGCGTGCGTGATAATGGACGAAGTATGATGGTAATTGAGTTTTTAGCACATCAAACGAACTGGGAAAATGAAATTTCGAGTTGTTATTGATATTAGAAAGGCGTGCGAACATTTTTCGACGTATTTATTAATATAACTAGCTGTTACCCGCGGCTTCGCACGCGTTTTTTTAATATATTAAATAAATTTAAAATTGTGATTACACATCAAGTGTAAATTACAATAATACTATTTCAAAAATATTTGTATCACACGCACATCATCTACTGTAACAGGTAACGTGTACATTATGTATGTGAATACTAATAGTGTATCGAATGGGATGGAATTATGATCATCCACATAACTGGAATTTTAAACTATTTATCACCCTCAGTGCTCACACTATATAAGAAAATAATGAAAATATGAAGCTACACATTATCGAACAATATTAAATAAAACAGCTAATTAGTTACTTATTTGCCCGTAAAATTCCCGTTCAAATATTACTTGTAGTCCGGTGAAGCTGTTAAGCGTAGTCATTTCTAAGAAAAAAAAAACATTCAAATAGGTCCAGTCGTTTCGGAGATTACCCGGAACAAATAAAAAAACAGACATATCGACAGAGTTAAAAAAAAAATGTTGATGTTTGTAGCATCACAGATTGTATTCACCAAAAATAATTTATTTTAATATAAATTACACTCACTTTACTTTTATAATACGTAATATATCACAAATAAAAAATTGGCAACAAAACTAATGTAGAATAGAGTTTTTTAAGAGTGTTTAGCGGGATTTCAGTTTGTCATGTAGTGGATTTTATATATTTTTTTCATAATATTGTGTTACATGATTCTATATCGTGTAGAAATTGGTTGCGTATTATATAATATCTTTCGTTTATTTTGCATAAGTGAAATGAATGAAAAATAAAACCACGAAGCATTAATTCTATGGTCTTGAAGATTAAGAAGATAAAAAATTACGTTATATTATGTAGAGGATTCGGCGCTTATACCTTTACATTAACTTGGACATAGAAGAAAACTAATTATATTAACAACTTCAGAATTGGCTGTATGGATTAATTCCTTCGACTGTCTTATTGGACGAATATTATTACTACTAAACTTTCTGAATAACAACACAAAATAAACTTAAGAAATGTTTGCGATATAAACGTAACACGTATAATTAAAAATCGAAAACAAAACTAACGTAGAATAAACTTTTTTTATAGGAATACAAAATAAACCATGAAAATATTTTTGATAGAATGTTATCGCGTTACCATGGCAACGCATATAATACTGACCTTAACACGCAGCGGAAGCTTCTAAAATAGCCCGATTTTGAGACATTCTTCATTAGTGCTCAGCTCCTTTTGGCTTTAACGTGATGATATGTAGCCTAGAGTCATCCTCGATAAATGAGCTATCTAACACTAAAAGAAACTTTTAAATCGGATCTCTAGTTCTTGAGATTATCGCGTTCAACCAAACAAACAAACAAACAAACAAACTCTTCAGCTTTATATATTAGTATAGATTAGTATTCAGGTAAGTTTTTAGCGCGACAAGGAGTCAAAGCGTTGTCAAGTAGGTCAAGTATATCTTCTTATCTTCTATACTTAGGGAAAAGGTTAAACTCTGATAGTATTCTGTAATAAAATAGTTCATGGTCACATTTATCATATAATATCAAAACAAACACTAATAAACTACAAAGATAACCCCAGCTAAAGTTTGTTCTAAGACTTTTAAAAGTATGGATATTAAAGTTAAACGCTTAATGAACATAAGTTAAGGTGATTCGTGAGTGTGCATCTATGGCATCTCGTTCAACGAATAATCAACTGAGGCACGGTTTGAAATTGAAAACACAACAAAAAAACTTCGTGGCCGTGAAATAAGTTTGATGATTTACGAGAGTCACGCATTTATTTGGATAAACTGACTTTAATAATTCGTTTATAATTTTATATAGTTACTTAAGCCATATATAACCTTGTCGCCTGTTTTAACTTATTTCTAATTAATACTACTTAGCTCTTATTTTTTTATGTCGTAGGAGGTAATCGAACAGGTGGGTCACCTGATGTTAAGTGATCACCGCCGTCCATAAGCACTAAAAGACTATAGACAACACCAGAGGAGTTGTAAGTGTGTTGCCATTCTGTGATTGAGAGTGGGAGGGGGGAGTTAAGGTGGATCTCCGGAGCGGAGATCTCCAATTTTTATAAAATAAACTGATAAATAGATCTGATGATTTTATGATCTGAAAAGACCGTATCTGTGAGTAAAATCTTGGCAAAATTGGAATTGTCAGAGATTAGTCAGAACAAACCATAGACACTTCAATCTTATCTACGCATATACATATTTGCTAACGTAGAATAATGCTATGCAATTTTTGATATATTTTTGGATGAAATGTCTTATGTTTTAAATAAGTACAATAAAAATGAAAACGAAGCCGACGGGTAAAAACTAGTTAGTTATAAATCCACGTCAAAACATTTATGTTCGTTGTGTTAATACGTGTTGATAGGAAGATTAATGCTTGGATGTGATGCAGATGCAAGAAATGATTGACCGATGTGCAAGAAACGTAAGAAATATGTAATCTTAGAACCGTAACTTAAACAAATATAAATATCCTACCACGTGCTTATCGTAATGAGTCAGATGTGTTAATTTTAAAATTCGTATTTAAAGTGTTAACTTTATATTAATTGTTATTCCGTATATAACACTAACTTTGTTCATCTAGGCCGCACGGCATAGTACCTGAAAAGCATATGATTTTGTATCACTCAGTTTTTCTAATAAGCACTTCCACCGGTATCGATAACAACTAACGTCTGCAAACATACAAACTACTAATTATTTATATTTGTAATTAAAATATGATCTAGTTCTAAAACTAACTGTGATCATGAATTTAATAGAAAAATTGAATTAAACAATTGAGCAGTCACCGGACGTCTGGCAGATGTGAAACATCGAAATTGTTTTGTATAAGTTATATGCATAAAAGAACAGATTACGACAGGAATCAGAATCATAATGAAAAGATAAAACGTTACAAATGTTTTACCTTTTGAGACCTTTTAAAATTGTTTTGCTCCCTTAGGAAATATAAATGACAAGTTTTAGGAAGAAATCACTATGAAATTGTTATCAAAACATCGCAAGTAAAATTTCAGAACATATAAAGGAAAACTTGCTTGACGACTCTAATTACCCAGTTGATATTTTGGTAACGTCAAACGAAATTATACCTAACTAGTTACTGCCCGCGACTTCGTTCACGTGGAATAGTTACTCTTGACTAACGCTACCATGAAGTGGAAGCTCTCCAGAGGAAAGAAAACCCGATTTTTAAACACTCTTCATTAGTGCTCCGCTCCTATTGGTCTTAGCGTGATGATATATAACCTACAACCATCGTAGATAAATGAGCTATATAACATTGAAAGAATTATTCAAATTGGACCTGCAGTTCCTGAGATTACCCTTTGCAACGTCACAAACTCGCAAATTCACAAACTTTACCTTTTTATAGTATTCGTATAGATAATTAATTACGGTATTTTTTTAAGAATTTGCTGTTTTTGTTAAATTTGTCACCGATATCTAGCATTGCATTTAAATAAGCCAAAGCCAAGCCAAGAAAGGGTTAAAGTCGTGTCGAGTTCATTTCTAAATTGACCCCCTTAACAATCAAATTGCGTCCGTGTAGGGCGTGGGCCCCACGTTGGGAAACACTGATCTACTGATAAATACTGTAACAGAAGTTGTACAATAAAATTTCTCCCAATATCCATTATTTTATTTAGAAACATTATATAAACCAATATGTGATAAGTGCTCTCTGAATACTCAAAATAAAGTAATAAATAACACAAAAAATACATTCTAACATAAGACGGGATTAGTGTAATTTATTCACGCCGAAACGGAAACGTAGTATCTAGACGTGTATAAACATATCCGACGTTTATTACTAAAAACACATTTAAAATCCACATATATTTATATTAACACAATAGCTTAGTCATCCGCTTGACACGACGTGAAAAACTGTCGGGAAGTAATGCGTTGTTGAACAGCCGTCAGCAATGAATATGGAACCATTACGAAAATGTATTATTTCAATAATATAATGTAGTATTCATATAATGTATTTATAACATATTAGCAGCACGTACCGGCTTTTGATGTATACGAATGATGTATACTAGTCTCTGCCCGCGGCTTTGTTCGCGTATAATAGTTACTTTGGGCTAACGCTAACACGCAACGGAAGCTCTCAAGAGGAGTAAAATCCTCGATTTTTTAATATTCTTCATTTGTGCTCCGCTCCTATTGGTCTTAGCGTGATGATATATAGCCTAAACTATCCTCGATAAATGAGCTATATAACATTGAAATAATTTTACAAATAGGACCAGTAGTTCCTGAGATTACCCCCTACAACGTCATAAACTCACAAATCATTGCTGGTTTTTACATAAGGTTTGACTCATACGAAGTCGCAGGCACAGCTAGTCATAGATAAAATCCAGCACAAAACGAATTCAATTCTTCAGGATACAACAACAACGCCGCTTTTGATCATAGTTGATTACGTTCTACGACCAATAAGAAAAAAACTCTGCTTGTTCAATAGTTTGTTACATAGTGACCAGTATTTTAGCACGGAATTGCATGATACGGATTGTAGAGCAACGCTGAAGCTATTACTAGTTTCAGAATGAATGGGTCGGCTCGCCCGGGGTATTACCACCCGACCCACAGAAAACCAATGTGAAGTAACAATGTTGCGTTTCTTCGGTCAGTGAGAGCGCCGGAGGCCCACATTTCCTCCCCTTCCCCTCCTCTCTCATCCTTCTCCAACCTAACCCCTACCCCCCAAACACAGGCTGACAAAGCAATTGGAACTCCCCTGGTGTTGCTAGTGTCTATGGACGGCGGTGATCACTTAATACCAGGTGACTCGCATGTTTGTTTACCTCCTATGACGTAAAAAAAATGTTTACAGAATGCAAGTAACTCGCCAAATCTCTGTATATTTCTGACTAGCGTATGCTCATGAATTCTTCCGCGTGCAATAGTTACTTTGGGCTAACACTAACGCGCAGCGAAAGCTCTCAAGAGGAAAAAATCCTGATTTTAAAACATTCTTCATTAGTGCTCCGAACCTATAGGTTTTAGCGTGATCATATAAAGCCTGATATCTTCCTCGATAAATAAGCTATATAATAGTGAAATAATTTTTGAAATCGGATCTGTACTTCCTGAGATTAGCCCCTACAACGTCTCAAACTCACAACTTCCCAAACTCACAAATTGTACCTCTTTATAATATTAGTATAGACAATGATGAATGTATTACAATTGTTTTCGCCTCCATCCGTTGCTTTGTCATAAGAGTAAGATGTCCCTCAGACACAAGCTCATTTTGTATAAGACGTGTATCCGTCCCGTGATGACATATAGCTGCCCCCATTTTGCGCATATGTTCAAAGATAACTTTCATAAGCTGCAGGTTCTCCAAAATCGTGTTTTACGTAAAGTGACCGGTGCCCCGTGGTACAACCGGAGAGTCGATCTCCATAGATACCTAGAGATCCCTTCTATCTGGACGTACGTAAAATCACTTACGATTAGTTATTTTGAAAAAGCCGCGAATCATCCCAGTCCGTTAGTCGTATCCGCCGCAAACTATGAACCCGTACCTAACGCTGCGCGTTATAAAAGACGTCCGCGACACATTTTTACCTACCCTCCTGATTCAATCAGGTCAGCGAACGATCAGTACCAGCCTGTCCCTCGAAACAGAGCGTGTTCACGCCTACGCCCGCGTAACCACAGATCACACCACCGTGGTCTGGGGGTTAATTTCGCTCCCGCACACCCGATTAGGCCTCCCTACGGCAGCGGCTCGAGCCTAGGTTTGATCCCTTGGTAGGGAGCCCTTGAGTGCGTTGCTTGCGCGATACGGTGTCACACAAATATACATCACCGCTACAACACTACACGATCACCCCCACACATGTGCACGCCTACACGCTTACACATGAAAGTGGAAGGGTTTACTTTTTTTTCCCTTATCGAACTGAAAAACTTTCAATTTTCCGATATTAAATATATGGAGGAGTTGTTGAGGCGTGTTTGCTTGGTACACATATACGTTTCAACAACTCATACATATATGAATAGTTAGCTAGGTTAGCTAAGATAGGTCGCGGTTTTAGCATGCAACAGGCAACAGCCAAGCCGAGGTGTACGGTGCACCCTTGAGCTAGTTGCCAAAATAAAATCGGCTGAGTGCCTTAAGCGCTCGCCTTAGTAGTCCGGTGAAGCTGTTAAGACCTTGCTGGGTCAATAGCGTAGTCATTTCGAAAGAAATAAAAATAGAATTGCATATAAATATGTTTGTTTATTAAACACTCTCTTTAAAGTTCTAAATTAATATAATTCGAGCAAAGAACAAAATACATTTAGTGCCTATAAGATTATCTATAATAAAATTAATGAAAATTACAATGTAGGCATCACGTACTGAAAACCAGAACGTCGCCAGCGCTGCTTCTATTTCCTACGCAACTGAATTAGATCGAACGCAAGTGAACCCGTTCGCTATCTTTACTATCGGCTTACATACAATATACTGTATTAATCTTCATCAGCAGTTACACAGATATTTGTTGGTTAAAATGTGTGTGTTGTGTGTGTGTTTCTGTTAAGAAATCGATGATTTCAGCCTCTTTAATATACCTCTTACAGATTACATAATTCTAATTGATTCATTAAAAAAGAAAATCACTATAATTGGATATTTATTGCGGGTTTCTTTTTTGTTGTGTGTGTAATCATTCATGACACGGTTTGTATGTTAGAGAATATTTGTAAAATCGTACGAAAAAGTAAAAAAATATGTGAGTTAGTGAGTGAAAAATATTGAGTTCAATCACATGATCGAACAGTAAAGGATGGGTTACCTTTATCGTTTTTTTTTCATATCATAGGAGGCAAACGAACAGGCGGGTCACCTGATGTTAAGTGATCACCACCGCCTATAGACACTTGCAACACCAGGAGAGTCGTAATTGCTTTGCCAGCCTGTGTTTTGGAGAAGAAGGGAAGAAAGAAGGAGAAGGGTAGGGTAGGTGAGTCTCCGGCGCTCTCGCTGACTGAACGAAACGCAACAATGGAAGAACTGTTACTTTACATCGGTTTTCTGTGAGACGGTGGTACTATCCCGGTCGAGCCGACCCATTCATGCTGAAGCTGGTAATAGCTTCAGCTTGGCTCTACAACATACTAAGTACACTATTTAGTATGTGTACCATCTTAGTCCACTTCATCCATTAACATTAGCTGAAATTGTGGTTAAATACTGAAAGTTATAAAGTATTTTAAATAAATCATAAACTTGTATCCATGAAATATGAATCTTGAATGAGGCACGCGTGAAGGTCATTTAGAGTTATATTAGCATTATGTTTAAATAATATGAGAACGTAAATCATTCCACACAAATATACACGAACAACGAATGTATCCAGTAAAAAAAAGAGTTATAAAAATGTCGCCCAATGTAATTACACGAGGAAATTTATATCGCACGCGAGTTATTAAAAACGTGCTGTGAATATTTTTATTACGTATTTCGTTCAATTTATTTATGCTCGTTATTGAATTCAATGTAATTTTAAATATTCCAGTATTTTTTGTTACATAATTTGGCTGTCTCAAGAAAGAAGGGCTACTTTGTTGTTTTTTGCAATGATTAATTTTATATAAACTCCGAATCAGTAAAAACAGGTGCATCTCATAGTTTATTTTATGACAAATGACCAGAAACAGACAGACGCCTAAACGGTTACATTCACCTTTAGAAAACTACAATATCAGAATTGTTGTCGTTGGCGTTGAAGAGCGTGTTTCACTCCCTCCTGGAGCTCCATGTCATAACTCTGGGGGTACACCGTAACAAGTAACCTATTTCGCAACGCTATCTTACACAAAATAAATTTCCCGTAAAACACTACGATTGTCGCTATTTTATAAGGTTTTAGAGTATATGGATGAGCAACCAGACGACGGTGAGAGTGATAATTTGGAACGACAATGAGAGCACCATATCAAAAAGTTCTTAATAGCTTCATTATACAAGCGGTATTTTACATAGAGACATGTTCACCTTTGAGCTTCTGTCCTCAGATTACTCTTAATCAAATAACGAGTTAGACGTATCTCATGAAAGGCACGAGTAGTTTATTCCACTTTACTCCGATTTGTATATAGATACACCCCTTCTAATGCGGCGGTAGAAATCAGCGGAACGCAAGACTAGATTTTGTTTTTACCCTATCACAGCACTTACAACACCAAGCAAAGTGGAATTTACAATCTATTGATTGTTGCTGTCATGCCGACATGCAAGACGTTCGGCACTTGGATTTACACCACCGAAACGTGATAAAATAAAATGATTCAGTGTCACTAGTATAGCTCATAAACAAATAAAGTGAATCATTTGGAATTTATAGGAGAAAAAGTATTGAATTGATTTATTTTCAGCTATTTATATATACGAGTCATCCAGCAGTCGAAGTTCAACCATAATTCATTAATTTTTATGTTCCATTTTTTTTCTTCAAAACTACAAATATAAATTAGTTACGTCATAGTATCGTGAAGAAAATCGGCTAAGAAATATGAAGGGGTACGGTGTTTTTAATTGTTTTGCCTCTGCTTACTCATGTCATTATCATCATCATGTAAGAGGCCCACTGCAATGCCATAGACCTTTTTCCGAAGAAAGGTGTGAGTATAATCACCCGCGCTAACCCACGACGTATTGGCGATTCTAGACTCCGAGAAATCTACAATAATCTATTTCTCACATACAATGGTGCTACAAAAACATTCCCCAGGTTCAATGTTCCTCACGAAGTTCTTCTTCACCGGCAGCCAATAGTGTTAGCAATTTAAATCAGTTAATGTACGCGAATTCGTTGGAACATATCGGGCTACTAACCTGCGGACATCGGATTTATACTTCACCATATTTGACCACTAGTAAATACCAAACACCCGCGGGAAACGCTAGTCCCATATAAACTCTACTTAAAGACAGGAAGGAGGCCGCAGTAAAGACTCCTTTGAAGTACAGAATACGTCCAGTTATTAATATTAAACGAGTAAAGCCATAAGAAAATTATTATGTATATTTTATGGTCCATTAAAATTGGCCAAAAGCGCTACTACATTCGGATGAGATCTCTATTGAATGTTTTTATGTTAGAATAAATATACAGAGTACGTGCTTAAATGTTTAATATCGGATTTCTTTGACGATTAGTTTATTGTATTTGAAAATTTTATGATTAAACAGATTAATATAATAGTTTACACGGAAACGTTAACAAAAAATAAGACTGACTCCAAAAAAATCTATAAAAATGTATCGTAACGCCTTTGAAAATAGGTAGGTACTTCCTACTTATAGTCTTGTATTGTCATAAACCTTTTTTCACGGTTTAAGTCTGCCGCTATAGTTGGGACGGCACGAGATCTCTATAGACATCATCGTGCCGCCCCGGCGGTTGGCCCAGCAGCAAAAGTGCCGCCGCCGGGCCCGTCTTGGTAGGAGACAGCCGTGTACACACCGGCCGTCTTTTCCGTCCGCCGAACCTGTGCAATGGGAAGATGGGCCCCTCGACCCACCTTCCTTAAGCCCGGCTATGGTGGCGGGAGGAGGCGCATAAACTGACGCTTTCTCCTGCCGGGTTCTTCTTTGGCGGAAAGGGTCGCTTAGAGGGTTCTCCTCGCGGAACTTCTTCGTTGCATACTTATGCGAGACGACCTCCTCGCAGAAAGAGGCCACAGTATTCCATACATCCTCACTGCCGAACATAGCTTTTACGACGCTCCGCAGGGAAAGATTACGACTTACCACAGCAGCCAGTGTGCGACGCTACTCCTCCCACGCACTTAGAGTGTGCTGCGCGGTGTCCGGATCAACGCCGTACTGAAGGCATACGACAGTTGGCTCCCTGCGTGCTAACCGATGCAGGTACCAACCAAAGCACCTGTGCCTGGTCAGTACCTGCACTAGACGGAACGTCAGGGAGTACCATCCTCGATTACACCAATCCAGCAGGACCGGGCGTGCCAATATCTTATTTCCAGGAGTTTCCTGGTATAACTTCGATATCCAAAACCATAAAGTTAAAATGTAATCAGCTTGAAATATCCCCTTTTATAGTAAATATTTTTTTGAAATTGACTTATAAATAATAAAGTTCTGACCTAATGAACATTTAAAAAATTCAACCAAATTGAAAATCTCCTTAAAATAATAAATGTTATAGGACAGTTCTATAAAAAAAAGACTATTGCAGAAAACTTCAGACTCCAGCATGTTAACAAAACAATTAAGTAAAAGTTTGGTGGTAACATATTTATATATGTGATAGGTGTTAATGAAACTAGTAGGTACACGAAGTATTCCAACTCAATTATTGGAGTAGCAACTTGTAATACTTGCTTCAGGACTACGCTTCTATCGAGGTTGGTTATACATGATCACACAGTGCAAAAACGATTTAAAATGTCAGGTTTACCTTGCTTGATAGATAAAAAAGTTTATTATGTTATTTGTTATGTTTAACCACTACGCTTGTATCGTAAACCCTGAGATATCCAAATCTAAAAATATTTTCTTACCTACACATAGTGCACTAGTTTCGAATGATACAATTTAGAAGATAAAAAAAATTGAAACATGTTTGTTTTTCCACAGAAACGTTTCTTAGAACATCAACGTTTAATCTATAATTGATGGAAACCGAAAATATCTCTCGAACCTATCAATCCGAAGCCCGCAAACAGGAAACTGAATAAAAATAACTAAACAAACTGATCTTTTTTTTTTTCGTATATTTAAATGTTTCTGATTAGCCTTGGCACCAAGTTTCATCGGCTCATCACTACGTTATATACACAAATAATATATAAATTATTATATGTTTATTTTACTAGGCTCGTAACAGGTACGGACTCTGGTGGATATGTTGTGAGACAAACTGCAGAGATTTGAGCGTTGATAGTATAGCGGCTAGAATATTTGGATACCACGTTGATCTACATATCTACAGATCAAAATATCCTTTATTCAATTTAGGTCCTAAGAAGGTACTTATGAAGGTCAATGCTACAACTGGTTCGAAAAAACAACTCAATCATCGAGAAGAACCGGTAAGAAACTCGATATGGTTATTCTGTTCATTTATACTAAATATTATAAAGAGGTAAAGTATGTGAGTTTGTGACGTTGTACGGGGTAATCTCAGGAACTACTGGTCCGATTTGAATAAATATTGTATTATATAGATCATTTATTGAGGAAGGTTATATATCATCATGCTGAAGCCAATAGGAGCGCAGCATAGATGAAAAATGTTTCAAAATCGGGACTTTTTTCCTTTTGAGAACTTCTGCTACGTGTTAACATAAGCTCAAAGTAACTATTACTACGCTGACGAAGTCGCGGGCAGAGGCCAGTGTTACATAGTTTTACAAAACAAATAGTTACAACGTTTTTAGTGGATGCACAGAGAGGAGCATCATTTCTAGATGTCACAATCGTTCACATAATGGTCCACCCTATAAAATAGCCTTTAGACATTAAAACATGACATAGGTTCGAATGACCCGGAAACCATGATGGAAGGCATCGTGTTTCTACTGTGCGGTTCTTACATGAGTTTTTGCCGCGTAAGTCAGTTCTCAGGTATGAACCCAAGCGGCAGCGTTACTGGACCATTACAATTTGAAATCTTTCAAGTAACGGGGCTACTCTTTTTTTATAGAGGGGAAAAGTCTGCACGGGATACGCCTTACGCTGCCGGGGGACAACGTGAGGGTTATGTCGGATTTCTACCGACTAAAAACCCCTCTGCCACTCAGCGCGTAAGTGTGGACCAGGATGCGGGTGCACGACTAGCATTCTTCCACTATCCTGGCCACGCGCTTGGGTTCCCGCAAGATGGTGTTACGTGACCCTTCTCTTGGGAGGAGAGATTTCTCTCTCCAGGCTTCCGTGTCGAAGCGGCGGCTGAGACCGTGCTTCTCGTCTCGGGCCTTCTCTTCACGATGACGGACGCCCACGCATCCGCTGCCAGAAGGCGTGTTATGAAGGCATTAGGTGGAAGTAGCCACCTCCTCTCCTTTGACGCCCTGTTCTCCTGCGGCGTGCCACAGGAGCCTCAGGGTTCATCTCCCGCTCTCTTTCGGCCTCTTCCTTCTGCCGGAAGAAACGGGGCTACTCCTTTCTCAAGGGCCTGCAACTGTTCTCTTTGTGTTTTGTGTGGCAGGTGTCCACGGGCGGCGGTGATCACTTACCGGTTTTTTTTTATTTTTTATATAATAGGAGGTGAACGAATAGGTGATCCTGATGATAAGTGATCACCATCGTCTGTAGACACTAGCAAAACGAAGGTAGTCACAAGTGCGTTGCCAATAGTGTTTGGGTGAAGAGGAAAGGGAGCTGAGAGAGGGGAAGGGGAAGGGGAGAGAGGGAGACATGGTACTCCAGCACTCTCATTGACCGAACGAAACGCAACAATGCAAGCTCTGTTATTTCACGTCGGTTTTCTGTGGGTCGGGTGGGTTACTACACTGGACGAGCCGACCCATTCATGCTGAAACCAGTTATAGCTTCAGCGTGGAAATAAATGATGTTAAATAAAAGATATATGTAAGCAGTAAATAATTGTATGAAGTTATACAATTTAATTGGCTTACTTTTCTAACTTTGTATTACATATCCTTGCTGCGGTTTCTATTTCTCGAATATTTATTGAAAAGTTGCAATAATAACATAACTCACGTTTAAAACAAAGCAAATAAGTTTTAATGAAATTGCCACGCGTTCAGAATTCTGATTATATAATGGAGAGCTTACTATGTTTGCTGTTCAAATTATGATACTCTATGCATACACACTCGTATACAATAGAAAGAGATAGAAAAAAAGAAAGTTGCATGGAGAAGACATAACGCTTTTTCCCAACCTGACAAGGTTTTTTTTTCGAACTGACTACGCTATTGACATAGTAAAGCCTTAACGGCCTCACCGGACCCTCGGCGTGGATCCCTTGAGTGCGCTGCTCGCGCGATATAGTGAGACAAAATCTTACATTACTGTGACATCATTACAAATATCACCTCCACACACGTTCACGCATACACGCGTACACACGAATGTGGGTTTTATTTTTTCCCTTATCGAACTGAAATAGTTTAGAAAATTATCCGATACGAAATGTATATAGGAGTTGTTGAGGTATGTATGCTTGGTACACATATATGCTCCAACAACTCATATATGTATGAATAGTTAGCTTAGCTTAGGTTAGCTCAGACAGGTCGCGAATCGCATATATCAAGCAACAGCCCAAGCCGAGGTGTGCCGTGCACCCTCGAGCTAATTGTCAAATAAAATCGGCTGAGTGCCATAAAGGTTCGCCTTAATAGCCCAGTGAAGCTATTAAGACCTTGCTAGGTCAATAGCGTAGACAGTTCGAAAAAAAAATGCTTTACCGGACTACGACCATACAATGTTCTCCAGTCAACTCCTACTGGAAGCTAAGTTAAGGAATTACACTGCGTAAAAAGTAATTTGACTTAACTTTTTAGTATTAATGAAGAAATATATATAACCTAGCTATCCAGGTTTCGTATACTACCATCAAAAAAATAAAATGGTAGTGATGACGATTAAACGTCAATCTGGAAATTCTGTCAATATTCCTTAATATCCCTCAGTTCTTCGTCTGACTGACTAACTTTTTTAACCCACATTGTTCACATTTCGGTACATTCTTTTAACTGACATACAACAAAAAAAGAATTAGTCAAATACGCTCAGCCTTTCTGAAGCGCTTACATGCATTCGTTAATTATAGAAAACTTTTTTATCTGAGACTTCAGGCAATGAAAAAATATAGCTAAAATATAAAGGTAAATTTCGCCGCCGTTGTCGAAACAAAAATAACTCAAATGAAAATCGGTAGCTTC
Organism: Antheraea mylitta; assembly: GCA_014332785.1. Classification (NCBI taxonomy): domain Eukaryota; kingdom Metazoa; phylum Arthropoda; class Insecta; order Lepidoptera; family Saturniidae; genus Antheraea; species Antheraea mylitta. Next base: position 879,707 of record JACEII010000117.1, read on the forward strand.
GAAAATCTGTCTAACCCCAGTTCGAATCCGAGTGACAGCAAATCTTAATAATCACCAATATCTTTTTTTAATATTATTTATTTTGTAAGAAAATGCTAATTTTGTAATTTTGTAAACCTAACAGTTTATATTAACTTAAACATGTTTTTAAAAAAATCGAGCTAGGTTTGGCCACCCAGGTACTTAATAATTAAAGAAATAAAATCATCAATAACCGGGGGCATGTGTCATATGACTGATTGAAATACATACCTGAATGTGAATAATATTAGATAAATTTATAAAATAGTTAATTTTACTAACATATTCCTGGCCTTGATAAAGGTTACAGTTTGGGGAATATTACATGAAAATACATCGCAACCTTGTAGGAATATTGATACGATGAAGGTTCATTTAATATTAGAGATAAATTATGACAGAATTATTTTTTATATTCTATTTGTATTTAAGTTTTTATTGGATTTTTCCATCGCAGTATCTCTAAGCCGATTAGTGGGGAACAAGTCTTTAATCTGTCATAAATATTAGTATTTTTATTTTGGTAGTTACATGCCAAGATGAGTTTAATCCAATTTTAATAGGTCAAATAACATGTTTAACCTTATCAAGAATTCCAGTTTTTATACATCGAGAACGAAGTTCAAATTGTGCCGTGCATAAGACTTTTTTTTATGATCTTCATATTTAATATCTGCAGTGTTTGAAGATAGTTAACGTAACGTAAATTATTAGGCTAAAAATGGATTTACTTTATTTTGAAATGTAACGACACGTATATGAGGAGTAGAACAAACTAGTCGTTCGAGAGATAAAAAAATGTGAACGATTTAACCTAGAGATTGTTTAAAATTAAACCTTTGAGGGTATTTTTTAGGATAGGAGGCAAACGTACAGGCGGGTTACATGATATTAAGAGATCACCACCGTCCATAGACACTAGCAACACTAGGGAAGTCGCAAGTGCGTTGCCAGCCTGTGTTTAGTAGTGCGGGGAAGGGGGAGAAGGAAAAGTGAGGGAGAGGAAGGGGGCGCGGGGAGGGAGGTGGTTTCTCCGCTGCTCACACTGATTGAACGAATCGCAACATTGCAAGCACTATTACTTCACGTCTGTTTTCTGTGGGTCGTGTGGTAGTTATCCAGGCGAGTCGACCCATTCATGCTGAAACCTGTAATAGCTTCCAGCGTGGCTCTACTACCAATAAACGAGGTTGGATAAGATTGTAATGGCCATCTCTTCATTGTACAGGTCCGAGGTGAGGCAGTTGGTGTGTACCTAGTCTGTTTCCCTATAAGAGAGGAACGCAGCGGCCACCTTCCGCCGGGCAGACCGTTGGGGCGGCTAGATAGGGTGATTAACACTGAACGATCCCTTGCTGCACCAACAATACGGTCTGTCGGTACACCGTGGGGTTTTAGTCCGTGAGAATCGGACATAATCCACTCTCTCCTCGGGATAATATATATAAGCCACCCGCTTATACATAATCGATTTCCCCACGTTAATAAAAAAATAACTCAGCCGTCACGGGACGCCTGGCAGATGTAAAACATTAAAATTGTTTTGTATAATGCATAAAAGGAAAAACGGGAATCAGCTATGTCATAATGCAAAGATAAAGCATTACAAATTTTTTCCATAGAATAATGACTGTTTATTTATTTTATTACATAAATATTCATCTTTATTCATTATAAAATACAAAAAAAACGACTAGGCGCAGGTGTAGTGATTTTAGCGGCATTTATCAAAGGGTGTTGGTGTCGTTGGCGCGTGGCACGTAATACTATACCGAGTGGCCGACAAAACAATTTGAATGTTATGATTAGACAAATATTGTTGCACACGTTTTTGAGTATTTTGTTAATAGTGCAAAGTTCGTGTTTTGCGTCGCCACGCTAACAATCAGGTTTACCCTCCGCCTATATATGTCTCACATAAAAAAGGGGATAACAAAATATTGCTATTTTGCCTTAAAGTATATCATAATATGTTTCTGTTGAAAACAAATAAACACCTATTTCAGAATATGTCAAATGAATATGTCAAAGTTCTCCCTAAATGTGTAAAATAGGAAATGACATTTTTAAATAAGTTCTTGATTTCTTTTGTTTCATACTCGTTGTCCGAGGTACATTAAAAATAGGGTACACTACATATAGGAAAAAAAGTACTATCAGCGAGAGATAAAAAACATATTTTACTACATTAACGCGACCGCAGCCGTCAGTAAAAGTTAGTAGTCACAAGAAAACAATATTGTTGTTAACATTTTCACGTAAACGCGGCACCTGTTAATATAAATTAAAAACCGAGATTCAAGAATAAACTTAGATAACATATTAAATTAAATATTGTCTGCCGGTGGAGTTTATTAGCTGGAGAAGTTTATTGTCTGCCGGAGGAGTTTATTAGCTGGAGAAGTTTATTAGTTGATGATAATTTATGAAATTTTTGTTGTACAATTAATTTCTAGTTTTATAACAGGAAACATTATGCAACTCATGTTTTGCTTACTCCTACGTTGAAACGTTCGTTTCGAGTCGGCTAAATCCGTTATTGTTGATTACCACTAAAAGATACACTAACAGAGTTTCACTGGCTTCCGAAAGCTATCGGATAATACATTTTTTTTTTTGTGAAACATCTATAGGCGGAGTGTAAACCTGATTGTAGGCGCGGCAACGCAAAACACGACCTTTGCACTACTAAGGAAATCGTGAAAAACATTTGCAACCATGTCTGTATAGATATAAGATTTAAATTGTTTTGTCGGCCACTCGTTCTACTAGTAAGTATTACGCGGCAAACACCACCGATATAGCACCCTTTGATAAATGCCGCAAAATAGACCGCGCCTGCGCCTTGTTGAATTTTTGTATTTAATAAAAAGGAATATTTATGTAATATAATAAATTAAAGAGTCATTATTTTATGAAAGAAACTTGTAATGCTTTATCTTTTCATTATCCCATAGCTGATTCCTGCCGTAATCTGTTATTTTATGCGCATAACTTATACAAAACCATTTCGATGTATCTTGAGAGCTTCCGCTGCGCGTAAGCGTTAGCCCAGAGTAAGTATTCCACGCGAATGAAGTCGCGGGCAGAGGCTAGTAATAAATAAATCGATTTTGGCTTATGTTATTATATATTTTGTGATATAGGCAGATTCTCACTCGCCCGCTCGCAACGGAAGAGTCAACATCGATCTGATGATGTTCCGTGACGGAGCGAAACACGTGTAATCGACTGTTGAGATTACTTGTCAATCTACAACATATTTTAATTAATTTATTGATAATTATTATATTTATATTAACTAGCCTCCGCCAGCGACTTCCTTCGCGTTCTCAAAAGGAAAAAAACATCCCGATTTTAAAACATTTTTCATCTGTGCTCCGCTCCTATTGGTTTTAGCGTGATGATATAGCCGATGAATAAGCTATATAACACTGAAAGAATTACTCAAATCGGACCAGTAGTTTCTGAGAATACCCCCTACAACGTCACAACATCACAACGTCACAAACTTTACCTCTTTACAATATTATTAGTATTAGTATAAATTATACAGAATATAAATAATATATACAAAATATATGTTTATTAATTAATTGATTTTCTTTTTATTGTAGTTAGACGTAGTAGTGGTCAATCAATTCCAGGCGGAAGTGCAAAGTAGCATCCACCTTAGTATTTAATATAGTTCAGTTATTATGCACTAGCGAAGTGGATGGAATAAAATAGCACGGAACAAAAATTCTCAGGTATCACAATAACTCTCTAGAAAGTTCTAACACGGGGATTTATATTGTTGCAACATTGAAATTGAATTGATCATTACTATAGGAGATGGATAGCCAAAATAGCAGGAACCTATTATTTAAAAAGGTATCTATTATTTTTATCTAAAACAAGACACTGGCGAATACGTAATCCCGCCTTGCCATAACAAAGAAAAAAAACTAACCTAACCAGGATTATATACTTTTGGCGGGATGTTAGTCTGTTATGTAGTGGATTTTGTATTTTATTCATAGTTTTTTATATTATGTAGTTCGGTTATTGTGCACAAGTGAAGTAGATGGGAAATGATACCACGGAGCATGGATTCTGAGATGTTACAAAAAATCCCGGAAAAGTTTTGACAGGACGACCACCATCTTGTTAGTTCATTGAAATGATCGCAAGAAACCTTCTCGATAATGCCTGTAATAATCTAATAGCACATTGGTTGTTAAAGATATAAGTTCTTTAAATGCCCCATTTAGTAGTAAAAGCGTAACAAACAAATATACTTGGTATGTGGTAGAGCCACGGGAAGCTATAACTGGTTTCAGCAAGAATGGGTCGGCCTGCCCGGGGTACTACTACCTATTTATAGAAAACCGACGTGGAGTAACAATGCTTGTATTGTCGTGTTTTGTTCGGCCAGTGAGAGCGTCGGAGGCCCATCTACCGCTTTCCCTCCCCTCCCTCTTCCCCTTCCTATCCAACAAAGGCTTGCAACGCACTTGCGACTCCACTAGTATTGCTCGTGTTTATGGACGGTAGTGGACTTAACATCAGTTGACCCACAACTTAAATTCACATTTTTTATATTAGGATCTGATGTAAACGAAGTCACGGCCGTAGCTAGTATACATGTAGAAATCGAGTTAACATCAGTTACAGCATGACTAACGGAATACGTATGTGCAATGAGTCGGCCGTAAAACTGTTATGAGTTTTCAATGGCGAATTAGACCTAATTGTGTTGGAACCTTGCGGTTACAACTACTATCTGCTGACGCAACTATCTTGTTTTGTTTTAAAAAATAGCGTGCACTGTTCTGATTTTATGAAATATTTCAATCGATGTATTACTTCAGACGACTACGCTCGTGAATTTGCGGAATTAACACTAGGCATTTGTTGAAATGCAACAACCATACAAAATTAGTTCGAAGTAGTATTATCAATAATTGGTGAACGAAAAAATAAAATTTATTTGAGGTTCAGTCAGATCAACACATCTGAACGTATGGACGTAGCCCTACGATTATTCGATGTAGAATTTTTCGTATATAAAACTAGACTACTAATTTTTTTTAGTTTCTATGACCTTTTTGTATTTCTAAATGACCAACAAAGCAGACCAAGATTTGCTAATGACGTAATATTGATTGTTAAAGGAATGATTTATATAACTCGATTTCATTCAAATTAACTCTTAAATCATTTGGTACAATGCATTAATATATCTCGTTGCAATATCTTGTAATTATTCTCTTGAAGTTTGACGATTTGCTAAAAAATAAATTCGAACATCTTAAATTTAGAAACTTAGTAAAGCAGATTTCGCTGGCTTAAATTAGTGGATTATTAGGGCTAAAATGTCGCAAAGCATCTACAAAAATGGTCGAGCAGTTGCATCTAATGCGGCCTTAAGTGTCATACCGTCTTAGCTGAGGAAGAGATAGTGATGAACATGTGAATTATTTTGCATGCTCTTTGCAAATGATTCTTGCCTTTGCATCCATTCATACTTAAGATAAATTATTTAGTTTTACCTATATTTGTTTTAATATTAACAATCCTAATTAAGTATTTTTTGTCCGCACCTTACGACACCAAAAATGGTTGGGATCCGTAACAACAGTATCTATTAGGTCTGTGTTTCCATTCTCAGAACCTTAATAGTTAATCTGATCTTTTACTTTGTGTCGGGTGAGAGCATTTCCCTTAAAGTAATACAAAGAAATCAATACAGACAGCCACAACCATCTACAATCTCGTATTGATATAACGATCAGGTGGCTTACCGAGCAATGTCTATCGTTATAGGGCACCAATCTATTTCGGTGGCCCTTGACACAACGTTGCGACATAACGGGCGGATGAAACGTTATTTCCAATTAGCAGTCGTAATTAAGGTTATCTGTGTCTATCTTCTTTATATCAAATGATTGTATATTATTGGATTATATTTTGTAGATAAAAGAATCCTAGATATATTACAGTAAATGTTACTTTGCACTTCCAATTGGAATTGATTGACCGCTACCACGTCTCACTCGAACGAAGCGAAGCACGTGTATTCGATTATGGTCATTACACGTTAATCTGCAACATATTTTAATTAATGATCTTTTTTATATTTACAGTTACATACCGACAGTATCAACCGTCAACCAAGGGCGCGTTTTTAAAATACTTTTTGTTGTTTTAGTTACCTACTAATATTTTACACTCTCTATTATTATTACTCTCAGGTGTAACTTTGTCAGGTATATCTCGCACAAATGAAACCAAACGTATTTTGTTGCATTGAGACGTGGTAGCAGCCAATCAATTCCAGGTGGAAGTGCAAAGTAACATCAACTACAATATTTAATGAGGAATATCAAAGTAACGCCTTTTTCAATCAAGAATGACTATTTAAAAATAAAACTATTTAAAAATGTATATGTTTTACACTTTATAGATTTTAGCATTTGACCACAATTACAAACAGTATTAAGTGAGAATGTGGAGAAAGGGCTTTTGAGTGCGATTGTCAGAATAGATTTTGAATCTAAGGATGAATGTTTGATTAAAGCCAACTAGAAAATTACTCACTTTTTTCAAGTACTTACTTGGTAAATGGCGGTATGGTTATTTCTAAGTCCAGTGCCTACCTATCACCCCCAAATTAAAAAGTATCTATAGCCAAGTATCTATAGAGGTGTTTCGGTAGGCACCTGAAACCTGGTGCCTCTCTAGGTTTAATGTGTCTGCCATCTTAGACGACTTCGTTATTTAAAAAATATAAAAGAAACCTTCTTCAAAATATTAAATTTTCACACGGTCATCGTTGGCAAAATCTTTACTTAATGCCAAAAAACATTAATTTATTGTTCGTCTATAACAAAATTGATATTAAAAATATCTATTTCAATATAAAGAACTGAATTATATTCGCTGGATAGTGCGACAAGGAAATAAATGAAAATAGTTCGATTAACAAACATGTAGCACGAATGACAAGGTTTAAAGATTTTAAAATTTATGTCACGTCTCAGTAACTGACAGTTTGGAATATTGATCGAATTGGTCAAAGGAATTGATATAAAGATTAGTGGTAAACCGAGTACATATCGACGCAATGTTTACTATTTATAATAAGATATTTTTATCAAGAAAATGTAAACGAATGATGATGAAGTCGCAAAAAATCTCAACTAACCTTTCTCTAAATTAAAATTCACCCTTGCAAAAACCTGACAGTTATTAATATTCATTACATAAATATTTGAAATCAGTTTGCAAACTTTGATAGAAATAATAAATAGATGTTCAAAGATCGATTAGAATATAAAAATTGACGTCACGATTTATACAACTGCGATGTTTGATGGAAAGATGAAGAATCAAAATAACCTATTAATAGAGGGGAATATTCAAGATCTAAAATTAAACAACTATACCTGATCGGTATGGACGTAGCCAGGCCTTGCTTTAGGGGAACAAAAGTAGGATAATACATAGGACAAGACATCAGCTTCGTTAGTAACTGTGTCGACAGATTTTAAAGAAGACAACTGTGTCGGAGAACATCGTTAACGGTAGCTTTGAGATAATTCGACATGTTTGTTTTTTGTAGACAATATCTTTCGCTTGCTTAGCCGTTTCTGATTTTTTTACTGTTATGCTATGTCACAAAAAACACGCTCAGTAAACTCCACTTTCTAGTCTGTAGTCTGTAAAGCGACAGTCTGTATGTAGTGTGATGAATCCCTGGGAGGTGTCAAGTGCAATTTCCCATTTCTTATGTAAGTGACAATTGTAACAATTGCTTTAAAATAAGTTATGTACTTTATTTTAGTAGTTGAACAGGTTCTTTTATTGGATGGACTACAG
>JACEII010000117.1:892590-928946 GCA_014332785.1 Antheraea mylitta
ACTTTATTTTAGTAGTTGAACAGGTTCTTTTATTGGATGGACTACAGACGAAAGATTACTCCGTCACTTTACAACATTATTTTTTTTTTCATCCAAAGCTTCTTTGTTAATTTTTACAAAGACTTATGAAACATTTATTTTGTAGTAAAAAGAACTACTATTGCTGAAACTGCTACGCGAATTAAACCTTCAAGTATCAGACGATATTACAAAGTTTAAAATCATTAATATTTACCGACAAAGTAGCTCAAAGATTATCAAAACAAAGTATGAAATTTAATTATTTCCGTTTTATTGCACAGCTTTAACTATCAAAGCTATGAGATGTTACAGACTTCGATTGTTTGTTTAATAATAGTTAAGAAGGTATGTTTCAGTTGTTAATATAGAAGGAATATTATCTCTTTTAATAACATGCGTGTATGTAGTTAGTTTATTTAGAATTAAGTTTCCTTGCAAATTTAAACAATTTTTCAGAGATCAAAGATTCGTATATTTACATTTTGCAAGACGATGTTTTTTACATAACAAATAGGTAATTCAACTATAAACACTTGTAGATCTAAACCAGTCCTTAAATATTTCGTAACATACTATATTTTACATCAACATTTCTATTTTCTTAAATATTTTTTAAAATGTAAGTAATGAATTAGCAAAAATGTATATTGAAATGTTTAATTTTTTTCTTGTTTTCATTCTGATTTCAATCTTTAATGATTAAGCCATTGAGTGATTTAGTTGACTGCGGAAATGTGTATATTTTTCCCAAAGGATGGCCCTTACTACATTCTGATAGCCCCTCTCCAATTGATGTATGCTGTATTTCATCTAGATCAATAGGCAGCACTTTTAGAAATTTATTTGTCTGCTACATATAATACAGGCAGTCTAACTTCTTATTCAAACTGCGAGGAGTTTGGAATATAATAATCGATTACACAAACACATGGCCACAAACATCAGAGTTTTAATGTTTTGTACGCAGGAAAATTAATAAACTTGAGGCGTTTTAACTTCTCTCTCACGAGTAGTAAATTGTTGTTGATTGACATTGTTTTTGGAACTGATTAAACGCTGTTGGCTGGAAGGGTCTTTACAGTTTCATCGCGATTTATGGAGATCGCGGATGGCATTCAGCCGAAATAGCAGTTAGCACAAGGGTGACAAATGAATCGAACTTTGTTTAGGCTTACATACAATTTTCGCAAATTCGAAACAACTTAAGCGAGCTAACTAATTATATATTAGGGATAACAACAAAAAAAAAATCCCTGGCGGAACCTATATACTTCCTGTTTGTGGTACGCAGTGTCGGGCATGTTACTCGTTAAGTAATGCGGTACCACGATATCACTCAAGCGACGTGCTCGAGGACTCCACTTCAGACGATTGGACTTATGCTCGACTTGTAGTAAGAGTAGATCGCGGCGAGTATACGGGAACGAAGTTTTGTTTGGCTCCTGAACTGTTATTTTTATGTTTAGTTATATAGTAGGCTTTATTAATTATTATCTATAATATAAAAATAAATCACTGAATGTGTTGCTAAGCGAAAATCTCGAGGACAGCTGAACCGATTTCGCTAATTCTTTTTTTGTTATGTTTGATATTGTCAGGAGAAGATTGTTATGCAAAAAAGAAACCTATATTTTCATATAATTTAGACTGAACGGAGTTCGCGGGCACTGCTTGTATATTGATATTTGCTTTTCATACTGTGTAGGTATGGAAAATTGTAATAAGGTGGTGAATGTATATTTAATATTTGTCTGAATTAATAAGCATATATCTAGTTGATCTTACACTGTCACATCGGAGACCATAATGTTAACAACAGTTGTTGAGGAATAGTCGTCTTTTGGTGGATAAGATTTTTTATTGATAAGTATTCTATGCTTATTGTATCGAATAAATTTAAAAAGTAAATCTATAGTGTTGTAAATACTACTGTAACGTATGCGAATGAAATAATTAATGAATAAAATAAAACGAGGTCTGCGGTTTCGCACGCATTTCTTAAAAGCTACTGACCATGATACCTTCATTTTCCATTATATTTTATATAGTTATTACCATTTTAAAAAAGTTCGACGTTATACGCACTGCATGTTTAGCGATGCGTATATTTATTTACCGTAGCAAAGTGGGGTAAGTGATGTAGTGCGTATATGCAAGACAACACATATAAAGTCGCAGGTTGATACCTCAGCAAATATGTAAATTGCGAAGACCTTAGAATTCATATGCTTTCGTTTTAGAATAACATCGCCACAAGTATATTGTCCCAAACCATCAGTACTCAAGGTTCCGTGTTCCGTTCCAAAGGATCCAAAATCTAAATCTACATTGTCATGTCGTTCGAATTTCATCCACACTTTTTTAATATACATACCACAATCTCATTTGACGTTTTACAAGTGTAGATATGGTCTAGAAATATACGTAAGAGCATGCAAAACCTAGAGGTGGCATTGGTTGTTAAGTGTAGCGGAATAATGCCCTTGACGGCAGATTTCCAACATAAAGTTATTTGCTAATTATGCAAACTATAGAAGAAGATACCATGATATAGTTTTAGTATGGTGTTCTTTTTCACTAAAAATCACTTAATAAAAGCAGTATTAAATATTAATACCACAAGTATTATTGCTTCATATATAAGTTGCTAGCATCGGGTAGACGCAATGTTTTTTATATCATAGGAGGCAAACAAACTGGTGGGTCACATGATATTAAGCGATCACCACCGTCGATATAACCAGTAACGTTGCCAGCCTGTATTGATGGGAAAGGGTGGAAGGGGAGGGAGGAAAGGAAAAGAAGGGAGGTGGGTCTCCGGCGCTCTCACTGATTAAACGAAACGCAACAATGCAGAGGGTGGTAATACCCAGAGCGAGTTGACCCATTTATGCCGAAACCAGTTACAGCTTCAGCGTGGCTCTACCACCTACAAAATCTTTTAAAACAGTGATTGGTTTTTTAATACTTTACGTAGATGTTAGCGTTTTATGACATTCTCATTTGATTTAAAATAACGATTCGGTCTAAGACCGTAATTAAGCTAAACGGCCGGCTCTCAACTGCAAGATATTTTCAAATGAAGTTTCGTAGCTTTAGAAAAATCACTACTATCATTTTATGATTTCATCATGCTGAAGGAAGACCTTTGTTGACTGTTCATCTCTATATTAACACATTTACATAAGAAAGAAATGGAAAATAAAAAGCTTATAGGTGCATTCATATCACTATTGATTATATTAAGATAAAGACAGATAGCTATAATAGAAATTGATGATTTTATGTTATTCGATATATAGTTTGTTTCGACCTAACATTGATATATAAATTTCTAAATAATTTATATCTGAAACTGCTATAAAAATATTTTACGACTTATGCTTTTTTTGGGATATAAATTTTAACCTAAATATTTTTGTGTTGTTCACAACCGCAAAATTGGAAACTGGAGCAATGTGTTTTGTTAAGATATTCTTATAAAAAGTTATTTTTAATAAAATGGTATGTATGGTTTCGTTGTAATATGTAGGTTTCAGATTCGATTCATTTGCTCTAATTTACAATATTTTTTTATTAAAACAAATTAAGTTCTCGCCGAGAATTAATATAGTCAAAGTATGAACCGAATTTGTTGCTTATCACATCCTGTTCTTAGTTTCACGTGGATTGAATATTTGGTTCTAGACTACTTACATTTCCAAAATATTTTTTTTGAATCTATCATCCTTATCGGTTGTGCATTGGTAAATGATGTCTTCTCAGTTAAAAAAGTCTTTTTGTTAATAACTCTGTTGTAATAAATGAAATGTTAAAAACTTCTCACCTGAATTGTTGAAACCGATTTAAACAGCCGTAAAAACAATCCAAAAACAAAAATAACGAACAGCTAAACAATCACAAATGAGAAACTACATACATCACAGACAAACACTGAACAATAAACAACAAGGCGAACTGTGAAACTAACTTGAATACATCGTTTTAAAAAGCGTCCCGAGCGGTGCATACGATCGTTTTACAAACCACACTAACCGCTTCGCGGTACAGAGCGCACTCCGGCTAAGGGGCGCAGAAGAGGCCGGATTTTCACTCATAAAAATAACTCAACGTAAACTTTGATCAAGAACATAGCTTTCCGTGTGATAATGTAAACATTTCGGGCGCGTTCATCGTACGGCGCCTTTGACAACGCGATTTCGACTGGCTAATTTTAAACGGTGTTGATGGTAGTGATGTACGGGATACAGATGCACCGGACGGCTTCGGAGATTTCATTGTTATTATTTTATGACTAACTGTTGCAAATGGCTTTTTAAATTTTCTGCATGTCTTCTTTATTATCTAGAGCAACAAATGTATAGCATAGCATCTATCACTAATAATTTCGTCCGCTTAAAATTACTATCACATTTGTATATTTTTTTTATAACATAAGAGGTAAACGAATAGGTAGGTGACCTGATATTAAGTGATTGCTGCCGTCCATAGACACTAGCAAAACCGTGGCAGTGGTAATCGCGTTGCCGGCCTTTTAAAGAAGTATGTTCGTTTCTTGTAGGTTTGTAACCCGTAATGGTTTGGAAACAATGCCGCTGGGAGTCGATTCCACAGGGTTAAAGTTATGCAGTAATATATATAATTTGCAGACCTTTTCAAAGAATGACCGTGATGGTCTTTCGTAAAATCTACATAAGACCGCCCCTTGAATATGGCTTACAGATACGGAGTACTTATTTTGATTTTTTTTTTTACATTTGGAGATACCTAATAGATACTCATCCTGTCGAGCAGCTGAGGATGGGTTATGTCCCAATTTGCATGGACTAAGACCCCATGGTGCCTTCGTATACCTTTCCAGTGGGGCAGCAGGGACTGCCGGCTGACACTGCGTTTGCTCATGGAGTCCCTAGTGCCAGAAAGATATAAATCTTTTAGAAAGTCTTCAAAGAAAAGCCACAAAGATATAGCAGTCCTTAAAGAAAAAATCGTACTCACATAGACTGCACACGTTGCACCTGACGCTTGAAGAAAGAAGTCTTCATGGTGACTTTATTGAAGCATATAAAATGGTTGCTCATAAATACAACCTACCAGACTTGCGTGAAACGTATATGGTAAGAGACTCAACTTATTGGGATCTCAATCTACAATCGGAAATCAAACTAAAATAGGTCGAACACTTTCACGCACAAAAATTGCACAAAATTTGCACACCAATAGAGTGGTACTAAAGTGGAACTGATTACCTGATGAATTAGTATCTGTAACGCTGCACATTGTTTTAAAAAAATGACTCGACAACGGGCTGCGGACCAATAAATTTAATTATTAAGTGACCATATATTATGATTGATGAAAAATTTTGACACTGTGTGACACAGACATATCAGCAATTATGCTGCTCATATATTAACAAAATTATTAATCTTGTGTCAGGTGGCAGTAACTAGGCCATCCAAAGACCGTGCGTGGGAAATTAATTGAATGTAACCCCAATAAAAATCGTCAGGTAGTTAAACAACTGAAGTAGCTAATTCTGAACTTACGGCCTCCCAAAAAGGACTCACTGTGACGGATCATATAGCATGGTTCGTACCTTAAGATTGATTCGTTCCTAATTTGACGGTTACTGTCATATATAAATCGAATCAAAACTTTATGGATTACTCCAATGCGCGCCTTGAAGTAATACGTGATCGGTTTAAACCAATGCGGTCTAACTAATTGGTTGGAGGCTATAACAATATAGAGCAAACTGCTTGAAATCTCAAATATTTAATTTAATTTAAACCTTTAACCTGCTTTAAAGCAGATGCCATAATTGGAAACAAAATAATTAACCGCAGATATGTTACAGATTCTCAAGTGTTGCATCTCTAAAACAGAAATCAAATACATCGCTTATTACGTCATAATACAGGTTATTCTGTGTTCTAAGTAAATTGTAAAGTTAATAGATTATATTATGTAGCATGCGCACTGCCGAAATGCCTAATGGTGGCTTTCTGCTACTCTGGGGGAAGGATTCTTCGAGAACATTAAAGTTTTCGTTCAGATCCAGCTAACAACAGTAAAGATATAATGCATGTACATCGTGATACCCTTTGCGTTGCAGCTGGCCGCTGAGCTTCCACGAATGTGGCTTTATGTTGAATTATGAGGGTAATATTATTGATGTGTCTGCTGATTGATTTGATATTCGTCTCGATTCTTTGTCAATTGATATGATAGTATGTTTCGATTCCTCGATGAAAAACAACAGACTGCTGATACGTTTTTCTTTTGTTCTCATTTTGTTGACGTTCACGAGCATGACAACCAAAAAGTAGGCGTCTCGATACTGCTAATTAACTAATATCTGAATATCAACAATCGATTAATACAAAAAGGTTTGTGTTGAATAATCCTAACCATACTACAAGGTAGGTGGTAGGCACCTCTTTTTCTAAATCCACTGCGAATTAAATAAATTAAATGCATCCAGATCCGGGTAAACCAAAAAAGTCTACCGTGTTATCATTTTTTTTCATTTGTAGGTGGTAGAGCCACGCTGAAGCTATTACTGGTATCAGTATGAATGGTTCAGCCCGCCCGGGGTAGTACCATCCAACCCACAGAAACCGAGGTGAAGTGACAGTGTTTGCATTGTTTTGTTTCGATCGGTCAGTGAGTGCGTTGGAGGACCACTTCCCCTCACCTTCCCCATCCCCTTCCCCCAAATACAGTTTGGCTATGCACTTGCATCCCCTCGGTGTTGCTAGTGTCATTGGGCGGCGGTGACCACTTAGCACCAGGTGACCCCACTATTCGTTTGCCTCCTATTACATAGAAAAAAAAATAACAGGTCTTAATGTTAGGGAGATAAGGTCTATGGAAGATTTAGCCCAAATGTATACAAAGTTCTATATTAACATCAATTTGTATTCAGTAGTTCGTATGAGACTAAGACGAAGCTTGGCAACACTGACACTTTTGGGTCAGGTAACATCTTGGCTAAGTGCCTTCTGTACTGCTTTTCTTTTATTTATTTTTTCTTGAACTGACTACGCTACTGACCTAGCAAGGTCTTTTTTAACTGCTTCAGCGGACTACTAAGGCGAGCACTTAAGGCACTCAGCTAGTTTTATTTTTGGCAACTAGCTCAAGGGTGCACAGCACACCTCGGCTTGGCTGTTGCCTGTTGCATGCAAAATCGCTACCTATCTTAGCTAACCTTGCTAACTATTCATATATGTATGAGTTGTTGAAACGTATATGTGTACTAAGCATATGCGCCTCAACAACTCCTCCATATATTTAATATCGGAAAATTAAGAGATTTTTCAGTTCGATAAGGGAAAAAAGTAAACCCTTCCACTTTCATGTGTAAGCGTGTCGGCGTGCACGTGTGTGGGAGTGATCGTGTAGTATTGTAGCAGTGATGTATATTTTGTGTCTGCGTGTCGCGCAAGCAACGCATTCAAAGGTCCCTACCGAGGGATCGAACCTAGGCTTGAGCCGCTGCCGCTGCTAAGCGTGTGTGCGGGAGCGAAATTTACCCCCAGACTACGGTGGCGTAATCTGTGGTTACGCGGGCGTGGGCGTGAACACGCTTTGTTTGGAGAGACAGGCTGGTACTGATCGTTCGCTGACGTGATTAAATCAGGAGGGTCGGTGAAAATGTGTCGCGGACGTCTTATATAACGCGCAGCGTTAGGTACGGGTTCATAGTTTGCGGCGGATACCACTAACGGACTTGGATGATTCGCGGCTTTCTCGAAATAGCTACTTGTGAGTGATTTTATATACGCCCAGATGGATGGCATCTTCAGGTCCCTGTGGAGATCCACATTCCGGGCGTACCATGGGGCACCGGTGATTTTACGCAGATCACGGTTCTGGAGAACCTGTAATTTCTGTAATTTCTCTTTTTACGCGTGTGGAAAGACCGGACAACTATACCTCATAATCGGACGGAAACTGTTTTACCTTCGTTCCTTCGTTTATGACACTATCTGCTACAAACAAGGCATACTCTGTATCTAAATGTCATTGGCTGAATTGTGTATTACTTACACACGGCGCCATAAATTAAAGAAATCTTCTGTACTGGCCACGAAGTTAGTAATTTAGAAAAAAAAAATAGGTTGATGTAAAACTAGAAGAAAAACAAACACTCCACATATTATTAAAATATACACTAATCGTATATACCAGTGTAATATATACATTATACATAAATAAATCATTACATTTGAACATATTTCATCAAATCATAATAAACAATATATAAATTAAGAACTTGTTAGTTCATACCTACGTGTGTTGCCTGATTAGTCGATGCAAATTGTACACAGTTGAATAGTACAATTTAATTTTAGAATTACAATATTACTTCCCTTGATATTGTTAAAAAGTAAAAAAATTGAGTCGTCACGGGACGCTTGGCAGATGTGAAGCATGGAAATTGTTTTGTATAAGTTATATGCCTAAAAGAACAGATTATGGTGCGAATCAGCTATAGCATAATAAAAAAATAAAGCATTAAAAAATTGGTGCATAAAATAATGACTGTTTATTTATTTTATTTCACAAATATTCATTTATATTAAATACAAAATATAAAAATTGAACTAGGCGTATGCGCGTTGTGTTTGGCGGCATTTATCAAAGGGTCGTCGTCGCGTAACATAAGTGACCGACAAAACAATTTGAATCTTATGGTTGTAAAGATAGGGTGACAAATGTTTTTGAGTATTTCGTTAATACTGCAAAGTTCGTGTTTTGCGTCGTCGCGTCGTCGCAACGCCAACAATCAGGTTTACCTGCGCCTATAGATGTCTCACATCAATAAAACCACCGACGGTTCGATGTATCTTTTACTCTTCAATATACAAAACAATGTATATTTTCAAATGTGATATACAACGTGAAATAAATTGTATGTTAAATTTTATTATTTTCTAACGCCTGCCCGCGATTTCGTCCGCATAATTATAGTTACTTTGTACTAACGCTGACATACAGCGGAAGGTCTCAAGAAGAAAAAAAACCGGATTTGAAACATTTTTCTTCGGTGCTCCGCTCCTATAGGTCTTAGCATGATAGCAATCTTGATAAATGAGCTATGTAAAACTGTAAGAATGTTTCAAATCGGACCAGCAGTTCCTGAGATTACAAACTCACAACATCAAAAACTTTACCTCTTTATAATATTAGTATTAGAATTAAATAAGAGTTTTTGCCAACACCGTAATATGTCATGACTCTAATTTCTTTATTTATATTCTAGTGTTATTTGAAAATGTCATTTCAGTAATAGTTGTGACAACTTACCTAATATAGCTTAGTTATAGCGTAACTGAAGTGGACGGGAAATAATAACTACGTCCGCGTGGAATAGTTACTTTGGCCTAGTGCTAACACGCAGCGAAAGCTCACAAAGAAAAAAACCTTTCTTAAACATTCTTCATTGATGCATTGGTCTTAGCGTGATGATATATAGCCTATAACTTTCCTCGATATATGAGCTATATAAGATTGAAATAATTTTTCAAATCGGACCAGTACTTCTAGATATTACCCCCTACAACGTCACAAACTCACAAACTTTACCTCTTTATAATATTAGTATAAATATATCATTATGCTAAGACCAATAGGAGCGAAGCTCCAAAACTCTGTCAAAAACGTTTTTTTTACTCTTGACAGTTTCTGCTGTACGTTAACATTAGCCCAATGTAACTATTCCACACGGACGAAGTCGCGGGCAGCGGCTATCAAACGTATAATGGACTGCACAATCTCAATAGAAATCATAAATATTAGATGTACATAGGTTACCCGATTAGGCCTCCCACGGCAACAGCTCAAACCTAGGTTCTATCCCTCGGTAGGGAGCCCTTGAGTGCGTTGCTTGCGCGATACGGTGACACACAAATATACATCACTGCTACAACACTACACGATCACCCCCACACACGTGCACGCCTACACGCTTACACATGAAAGTGGAAGGGTTTACTTTTTTTTCCCCTTATCGAACTGAAAAACTCTCAATTTTCCGATAATAAATATATGGAGGAGTTGTTCAGGCGTGTATGCTTGGTACACATATACGTTTCAACAACTCATACATATATGAATAGTTACTAGGTTAGCTAAGATAGATCGCGGTTTTGCATGCAACAGGCAACAGCCAAGCCGAGGTGTGCTATGCACCCTTGAGATGGTTGCCAAATTAAAATCGGCTGAGTGCCTTAAGCGCTCGCCTTAGTAGTCCGGTGAAGCTGGTAAGACCTTGCTGGGTCAATAGCGTAGTAATTTCGAAAAAAAAGGTACATAGGCATTCACTGCACGTCGCTGATCTGACGCAAGCGCAATAAACTCGGTTACGCTTTATTACGATGTCATGATGCGAAATCATAACTTTATCTACTCCCAAAAATACTACTCAGCGCGCCTAAAGAAGTTTTCACTTGAAAACATCAAACACCCCTTGAATTACCATAATACATGAAAAGTTACTCAAAACGCAACATTTTTTTTTATATCAATACCTTTAATCTACCCTTTTGGAATGATTTATGTTGTTATGAGTCAAGTGTGAAAATATTGGTGTCTGTTTTGGTACATAATTATAACCGACTATATCTATACTAATATTATAAAGAGGTAAAGTTTGTGAATTTGTGAGTTTGTAATGTTGTAGGGGGTAATCTCAGGAACTACTGGTCCGATTTGATAAACACTTTCAGTGTTATGTAGTTCATTTCTCGAGGGAGGTTATAGACTATACATCATCACGCTAAGACCAATAGAAGCAGAGCACCAACCCTGTCGTGAACCTGAAACCTGAACCGGAGAAATATTCCTTTAGGAATATGTATTTAAAATGTATGTTTATGTTGACTTTTCAATTTAATACTTTTATAAAACTGTATATTTCTCAGAGTTTGAAATCGTCAATGCGTCGTGGGATGACGTGGTTATTATATTCAAATCTTCCATCAATAAAAGCCTTACGGCAGTGCAGAGCGTCTCGTACATATATGGTGTTACAAGCTGTCGGAACATATTCAAAACCTTTGAACAAGAAAAAAGTATACAGTTGCAAAAATTAAAAATGTATCTCTTATCTAAGTTATTTCCTAAATTGGTTGTCCTTTAAAAAATTTAAACTACGTTTACAATCTTAGATAAGTATATATTCAAGTAAATTAAAGGTAATTTTGGTAAACTATAACAAAGAGACAAGATCTGATTCTTTGAAGTTATACTTCTTTTGGCGCGTTAGGGAAAAATGATGAGAGTAAATTTTACGATGCGCACGCACACCGTCACGTAAAACCGACACCTTGAAATTAGCTATAGTCAACATTTTGTTTCTTTGTATTTGTAGTTTGAATTTCTTTGTATTGAAACTTTCAATGTATTAAATACCTTTTTTTTTGGTAGTGTCGTTTTTTCTACAAAAGTAGAATAAGGCGAAAGATAAAATTTTTGAATTAAAGATTCTGATCTTGTTACGCCAAAGAAGTATAACTTCTAACGCATGTACATAAAAGTACACACATACTTTTTTGTTTGTAATAGCTAAAATCAAGAAATACATAATCTATATTAAAAATTCTTTCGGCCATAAAAAGCTACGTTATTTAAGAGTAGCTATATTTTATTTTCAAAATCTACAATAACGCAAGCGAATCCGTGGGGAAAGATAGCATTGAATATATCTGTAACCACATAGTGAAAACGGAGGTCGCCACCGTAGGGGGTAAATAAGAAACGTCTACAGAACATTCTGAATAAAGTATTTTCGTATATTTTATCTGTATGGAAAAGTATAGAATGGTAGCACTATGATCTTGTCTGATACCATTATTATATCCTAACATCCTGTAAATACATACCATGTAGAAATCCTTTTCGAGTTTTCAGAAGATTAAAAGACTAGTATTTATTTAAAGAAAATGATATAGAATACTTCTTGAGCTTGTTAAATTCTAAGCGACAATATTTAAATTAGGTACGTAAATGTATACTGCTAATATTAAGTCACTGTAATTTTAAATAGGTATATATTGAGAAAAAGTGTATTTTTATTATACTATAGAAGTCTTTTGAAGCGGTCATGGTGAAGTGGTTGCATGCTAGGAAATTATTAAGTTTAATTTGCTTAAGTTCAAATATACAATCGGAATTTTTGGAAAAGGAAGACATCTTTGAAAAACTGCATTTAGTAAGAGATCGGCATAATCTAAATATTTGAAACTGTAACAAACTAGTCGTCCCATGTTTCAGAATTAGCAAAAGCAGTAATAGTTTTTTAGGTAATAGTCTTAGATTCTACAATAAGGTCCCAAAGCATGTTACTGATTTGCCGGACTGTAAATTTAAGCGCCACGTCAAGTGGGTTTTGGTGTAAAAGAATATTATAGAGTAGATCAATATGTGAACGATGGTGACGTCTGGAATTGACTCTTCTCTGTGCATCCACTAAAAGCGATTGCATCTTGTATTGGAAATATATATGTTCAAAAAAATGTACCCGATTGAGTTTTGAGTTGCCGGTTCTTCTCGATGACTGGGTTGTTTTCCAAACCGGTGGTAGTTTTGATATTCGTAAGTGCCTTATATGGGCTTAAACTGAATAAAGTATTTTTGGTTTTGATCGTGAGAACATCATAACGAAGTGGTAAAGCATTTAATAATGCCCACGTGACAAGCTACCACTTTGAAGATGAAAATTGGTCACCTGTAGGTGAACCTGAACGCAAGATTTCTGGCAACTGGATTTAAGAGACATTTCTTCTCTAGGTCTACCATATTATCAAAGTAATTTAGATTAAATGAAATATATATCTAACATTTTTTCTGTTCCAGAGTAAAGAGATAAAATTATATTTAGAAAGGAAAAAAATTTAAAGGATCATCATAATGATTTTTAGACAGTAATTGCAAACTACGATTCTGTACAAACCCTCTTTGAAGGCCCCGGCGTGTCTGACATTTCCTAGCACAACGGTCTACATTATCGATTGTATTAATACACACACACCATCCAGGCCTATTAGACCTCAACTGCCGGGAGAACCATCCCTCGATAACACAACAGACTTCGAACCCAGACAGGGGTCCGGGGATCTTGGTATACTGGTAATGTGCACGCGAATTACGCACACAATAGAACGCCTTCGCGCAGCCGCAGAACGATCGCACCACCCCACCCAAGTCACTTGTCGACGGAAAGCCGGCAAAATTTTTCTACACCCCCGCGGTGAGCTAAACGCAACAACTAGTCTCGACGTTGGTGATTTTAATTCGTGTAAAATTAAATAAATTAATAAGTGATAAGCTTCAGTTATCGGCGTAGTCGTTTTTTTTTCAATCTCAAAATTAACAGTGGGTAAGGACTCCTTGTGATTCGGAATAATCGAACGCGGAACGAAAATGGCGGATTGCGGTCCGAACTGTTTGAATTGAATTTCGAATTACAATTCCATATATTTTCAAATTATCCATTTTCTAGAACAGACAATGTTATTAAGAACAATAGATTGTGTATAGATTTAACGTTGTGTGAAAGGACTTCATCAAATCGATAGCCGGGTTATGCCGTCTGCTTAGATATATTTACGCTGCCCAAGCTTAGAGACTGTTGTTCATGTCAGAAAAAAAGGAAGAGGAGTAGGCTAGCGTCTTTGGAAGACATGACGACAGAGACTGCGACGCCTAATCAGGTATTTGTTTTTTTTTAAACCGTTTGCCGCAACTTCGCCGTTAGCGCTTGCCTTTCTGCCCGTGTCAAGGACACCGGCTTCTAAAATTATACACCTGGATATTGCGTAACGCTTTGTGTGAAACTGTTTTTAGACTTATACGGAAATGGAAGAATAGAACGAGATTTACGATACAGTTTTTTCACTATACTTTATAACCGATTGTTACATTATTTCCTTTTCAAATCTGTACACATAATAAGAATGTAAATCTAACGTGTCTGTAATTTTTTTTTTGTAAAAAAAAAATATCTAGGTATAAAAACACATTTCAATAAATTTTAGTCTGTATGTCTATCTATATGTCTGTTTGTACGAACACGTATCACCGCTATGATACTGCGTTCACGATAAAAAAAAATAAAAGCATTATGAAGCATATCTTAGAGTAATATTTAGTCTATGTTTCATTGAAATCGTTGCGGTCTATCAAAAGTTATTGTACTTCTAATGACGTCGCTACTTAAGTACGACAGAAAAGTAGATAAGTAAATGGACTTAATACATTGAGATGATATATTAATGACTGTTTTTTATAGATGGTTTTACGTGAATGGAATAAATCTACATCAATAGCTTTTTATATTTTAACTTCTATAGTTTTCCTTCGTATTATTATCGCAAATATTTTTTACTCTATCAGCGTGATATCTTGTTTCTCTTTAAGCTTATTACAATTTTAAATGTAAGCTGTTTACATGACGATTCGATTGTTAAATAATTCATAGATTACTAATTTTGTTTTCGACATTACCAGCGCTAATGTAGATTTAACCTAGCCCTTTAGAACAGTTAATTTTTTTTTTTATCAAAGGGACCCTATATTCTTTTGTATGCTCTTCTAACGTCTATACGGAATTTAAGGATGATCGATTCAGTAGTTACACTCACATTCGCGTTTACAATATTAAGTAAGGTTTGTTGGTAATTTTGACATTTGTCACTGACTACTCGTCTGCGACTTTGTCTGCCTTTGTATTCTTATAAGTATTGACTCAAGACACCTTCTAACTCAAACGGTTTATTCAGTAAGTACAAAGATAGCCCTTAGATACCATGAGTTTTTCTACTTTACATGGCACTTATTTGTTTTTTTTTTCGAATTAACTATGCTAATGACTAAGTGAGGTCTTTACAACTTTACAAGAATACTAAGGTGAGCGCCTAAGGCACTCAGCCGATTTTGTTTAGGTAAGTAGCGCAAGGGTGCACGGCACATCTCAGCTTGAGCTGTGACCGAATTCCCGAATCTGACCAGGTGTGTCCCCAAAACTCACGCTTCCCGAATCAGACGTAGCTAAACTATTCTAAGGCATTCATACATATATTCGTTTGTGAGTCATGTAACTGAAATTGCACGATTCACAAACACTTACATGTATATTGAAAATGAAACGAACTAAACTACGCGCGCGAAAGTCACCATTACGGCCTGATCAGAACACTCGGCACTTATTTGTATTATTCTGATCTATAAATACATTATTGTAAAGTTTCATCAAAATCCGTTGAATAAATTTCGCGTGATAGAGAAAGAAAATTATTCATCCTCAGGCACTTTCTTGTTTAAAATCTATCACTGATTTCTCGAAAGGCAATAGTCTTATTAAAAGAATACTTGACTATATTCCTGTAATAATTTGAGCTTTCGAGAATGATGTATACAATGGTATACAATCGGATTGTAATAGTAAAACCCAAATGATAAACTAGGAAACTTAAATTGAATATCTATCGCTAATTGAGATCAAATCAAAAATATTTTATTCAGTTTAGGCCCTGAGAAGGCATTTATGAACATCAAAATTCCCAACGGTAAAAATGAAATATAAAAGTAAAAACCGCTAGTTTTAGACAGAATAAAAGTACTGATCCTGATGGATAAGTCGATTTTCCAATAATGCGAGTGAAATCTCGGACATAATATATTGTAGATATATACCTTTACTATTATTATAAAAAGGTACAGTTTGTGAGTTTGTGACGTTGTGAGTTTGTGACGTTGTGAGTATGTCACGTTGTGAGTTTGTGACGTTTTGTCGTTGTAGGGGGTAATCTCAGGAACTACTGATCCGATTTGAAAAAGTCTTTCAAAGTTATATAGCTCATTTATCAAGGATGGTTATAGACTATATATCGTCACGTTAAGACTAATAGGAGCGAAGCACCAATGAAGAATGTTTAAAAATCGGGTTTTTTACCTCTTGAGAGCTTCGGCTGCGTGTTAGCGTTAGCCCAAAGTATTTATTCTACACGAACGAAATCACGGACAGAGACTTGTAGACATATAAAGAGATTTTAGCCCTTTTTAAGGTCGAACTTCGGATAGTGGATGACCTTTCGTCTTCAATAATTACATCCCACTCAATGATATTAAAACTAAAAAGCCGTAACTACGTCATAAGCGCTTCGACAGCGCCTTATTAAAACTTGGTTAACTAGCATATTTTTGACGGCTGTCCCGTCAATCCGCCCGTACCTAAGTAATATATAACTATTTCTTTTTCACCACCGATATTGAGAATATGCCATCTTGCTTCCACATCATATTTAATACAGTGTGACATTACAATATTATTTTACGTATGTGTGCGTTATCGTGCCATTTGTTTAGTCAAAATATCATGTACATATCGTATCTACAGCGTTCTAATAGATTAATTCAATGTTTTCCGACCAAATCTTTTGGGTTTATAAATGCGTGCTAATAAACCTCATCTCGTGTAGGTATATAATGTGATTATTTCGAGGTTACTCATCCATTAGCTTGAACCTTGACTTCACCGTCGTTAGGGCATGTATGGCTTCTTCTGTTTATTTATTCATTCGCCAGTATAAACATTAGTTTATAGCTAAATATAAAGTGTTTTACAAAACTAGCCCTTCCTATTTATTTTATACGTTTGTTTTATACTAGATAAAAAATTAACACAAATGTTCATTGAAGCTCAATTAATACACATAATAATGATGCGTTTTGAGGTATTCGTAAGGTTGAGTACATCGTTTTGTTCCAGTCCGATATTTCAATGTCGTAACCAAAAATATAGCTTTATGATTTCTTTGATTCAAGTAGTAACATGAATTAGCTAAGTTGATGTTTAAAATTATTGTCTTAGATGTTTTACGCCTCGTGAGAATATTTGAAAAAATGATTAATTAAGAATCGATTATAATTATTTTTATTTTACATAATTTTTATTTAATTCATTTTCTAATTTAAGCACCAAGAAAATATATGATTTTCGAGTAATATTTCGATGGTTAGATAGCACAAGCGAGTATTTTGATGTTAAAATCTGTATAAAATAATTCTTAGTGCCAGCATTGACGGTATTATAATATATTAGCAATATGATGCACTAGCTTCTGCTTGCGACTTCGTCCGCGTGGTATAGTTACTTTGGGCGAACGCTAATATGCAGCGGAAGCTCTGAAAATGAAAAAAAAAAATAATAATTTTGAAACATTTTTCATTGGTACTCCGCTCCTTTTGGTCTTAGCGTGGTCATATATAGCCTATAGCCTTCCAAGCAAATCGTATCAGTAGTTCCTGAGATTAGCGCGTTCAAATAAGCGAACGTTCTCTCCAGCTTTCTAATGTTACTGTAGATTAAACTCTTTACAGATAAATCAATTAAAGTTTGTGTTTGTTCGCGCAAATCTATGAAACGTCTCTACAGTTTTTGATAAGACTGTTACTGGCAGATAGAGAACCTTTCAGAACATTATCTAGTCAAATTATTATTACACTAGCCTCTGCCCACGACTTCGTTCGCGTGGAATAGATACACTAACACCAACGCTAGCACGCAGCAGTTCTCAAAAGGAAAAAACATCCTGATTTTGAAACATTTTTCATCTGTGCTCCGCTCCTATTAATCTTAGCGTGATGATATATAGCCTATAACCATTCTCGATGAATGAGCTATATAACATTGAAAGAATTATTCAAATCGGACCAGTAGTTCCTATGTTTACCCCCTACAACGTCACAACATCACAACGTCACAAACTCACAAACTTTACCTCTTTATAATTTAGTATAGATTTGTTCGTAGAGATTTGACAGACAAATGAAAAAATTATACAAAGATAACTTAACATCTATAAAAGCGTTTTAGAGTTTACATAGCTGTAGAGAATCAAGTAAGATAAATAAAAAACCTGCGAATCTGCGAGCAAAAGCTATTATCTAAACGATTTTAAAGGCACACATAAGATTTACAGTTATTTATACAGTAAACTCGCATAGTTAAGATTCTATCAATATAAACCCACACCCATTTGTGGGAACGGAATTGACTGAGAATAACCAGACGAAAATAACATTAACGCGGGAAACAATAGTCTAAAATAAACAACAATTAGGTCAGGTGTCTGGAAACGAAGCTATTTCCTCGGGAAGTTGATCAATAAACTGAATATATACGTTTTAGAAGCTTTTGTGCTTAACGATCTTCTGGAATGTTCTATAAGAATCTTATTATTGAAGCGTAAATACGTTATATGACTCATAATTGTAAAAAAATGAACCATCACGGGACGCCTGGCAGATGTGAAACATCGATATTGTTTTGTACAATGTATATACGTAAAAGAACAGATTACGACAGGAGTAAAAGCTAATACTTTTAAACGAGCAATTCTTGTATATTTGTATATATTTATGATCTCGGAAATGGTGTCATCGATTTCCGTGAAACTTAGTATGTAGGTAGTTTCGGGGACGATAAATCGATCTAGCTAGATTTTATTAATAGAAAACTTTTTTAACTTAGTTTTCAGGCAATTAAAAAATATAGCTAGAATATAAAGGTAAATTTCGCCGGCGCTGTCAAAACAAAAATGCTTAGATGGAAATCGGTTGCTTCGAAAATCCGTGTAACCCCAGTTCAAATCCGAGTGACAGCAGAAGAAACATTTTTCTTAATATTTGTATTTTGTAAAAAAATGTTAATTTTGTAAGGCAAACCTGATATTTTATTTTAATTTTAAAATTTTCTGTAAAGAACCGAGCTAGCCTCGGTCGCCCAGAAACTATGGCATATACGAGATGTCCCACACAAGGCCTGTATCGCCACGCCAACGATTAGGTTTACCCTTCGCCTATAGATCCACATCAATATTATCTCGGGATGGGTAAAAAATATAAAAACTATTAAATCCCCGTTATTCATAAAAATAATTCAATAAACATGTATGGAGCTATAAAAGCCCAACAATTTTATAACATTATCGACCCTCGTTCACATTTCCACAACATGCTATACGTTATTAAATAGAACATAAACTTAGCAGACGACTGTCGCACAATGACGAGTTTATTATGCACCCTTCGGAGGGATGCAATAATTATTTATATAGTTAGTCTGGAGAACTTGCTCGATATTACATTAAAATTTAACCTTACAGGGAACAAGCTAACAATAATTAATTAGGGAAATTTTGTCGACTCAATACCTCCTTCTTAAACACGGCCAACATTCATCGAGCCGTGAACGCTCCGGCGCGGAACATTGTGGATTTGAACCTAAAAATGGCCATAAAGGCAATAACATCATTAAAAAATCCATTCTAATATGGTAAATAGTTAATTCAATTAAAAAAAAAAATAGTTAAGTTAAAATAATACTAAATAAAAAAAACACCCAATAGTTGCTCACAGATACGATTCTTCACGCAGACAATAAAAAAAAGCGAAAGCAATAGAAAGGTGCGGACCAAGAGTCTGCAGAACAGAAGAATAAGAAGAAAAAAAAACACAACCAATACGACGAGACAGCAACAAGATAATGATTCAGACAATGAACAGACATGAGGACTAATTATTTGGGATATCTAGCAAGTCCCATAATGTTGAACTAACAACCGCATGCCATTTACACCGAGGCAAAGAAAATGTATGCACTAAAAATTACATTTCGAGTTTTTGGCGGGATTTTAGCCTGTCATGTAGTAGATTTTATATTTTATTCATAATCTTGTGTTATTTGACTCTATATTTTGTAAATATGGTGGTGTTTTACATAATATAGTTAATTTATTGTACATAAGTGATTTGAATGGAAAATAATATTACGGAGCATGAAATTCAGAGATGCCACATAAACTCCCTGGAAGGTTCTAGCAAGGGATCCACCATCTTGTTAGAATATTAACTCACACGACGCTTAATATTGAAATGATCGCACGACGCTTGTAATATTATTGACTAGGCGACAATGGCAGTTAATAATCTGAAAGATTGATTGCCAAAAATAAAGTTTAAAAAAAAATTGAATTTTAAGATCGATACCTGAGGACCTTCTCAGGGGACTTCTTCACAAATTAAATGATTATTACTAAGTTTATTATTTTATTCATATTGCTTTATAAATTTGTTTTGTATTCATATTGTGTTACAAGGGGTCATCTCTACAAGCACTAACTATCTGGTATTCTCGATATTGACTTTTAATCAAATTCTATGATAAAAAAAATTTTTGATATATTCTTTGTCTCAAAGATCAATACTGAAATAATGACAGCGATCGAGACGCCTAATATTATCCTAAAATTGAACATTGGAGTTGTTCTCATATTACTAGATTCTAAATAACTATTGAAGCTTTTTAAGACGCGTTGGAAAACAAAATTAAATAGTATTCAATTCAAGTCATTAGTGACCCCTAAAAGTTCATTAAAATCAAAAAAGCATCGAATGTACTCGGTATGCAAGCAACATTGTTTTCATTGTTCGTAATTTTAAATTTTCCATATTTTCTAAGATAATTTTCTTTTTATTTTATTTTTGGCAATTAATCTTTCAGATTATTACTGCCATTGTCGAGTAATCAATAATATTACGAGCGTCGTGCGATCACTTCAACATTAAGCGTCGTGTGAGTCAATATTCTAACAAGATGGTGGATCCCTTGTTAGAACCTTCCTGGGAGTTTTGTGGCATCTCAGAATTTCATGCTCCGTGGTATTATTTCCATTCACTTCACTTATGCACAATAAACTAACTATATTACGTAAAACACCACCAAATTTACAAAATATAGAGTCCAATAACACAAGATTATGAATAAAATATAAAATCCACTACGTGACAGACTAAGATCCCGCCAAAAACTCTCTAAGATAATTATTGAAATGGTATACGGATAATGACAATTTTAATCTATATTCAAGATTCTTTCATATCTATCACAGTTAAATGGATAAAAGTTAATATTATATTCGTCAAAATAGTTTCGCAATTAATCCATATTTTATTATTAATTGAAGTTCTTCAAATAAAATGTTTACTGTGGATGACATGTATTTAGAAGATAGATTTGTAAGTGTGGGTCTTTTTTTAGACTTTTAAACACATATTATACAATTCCATAATACATTCTTTTCAAGTATCTACAAGACTTAGCCAGCTAGCATTTGCAATGTAAGTGCCTAGTAAAATATGTCTAACGGTTCGAATACAAAACATCGAGTTTTAGCCAATTCCTATAACACGCAAGTGATATACATATGAGAGTTGTGGAAGAGATAGTGATGAAAACATTATAAAAAAATCGTTCTGTAGCTTAGTAGATATATGTAAATAAGTAATAGTAATAGTAGCGGGGTGGTAGGGTTTTACAGCCCGACTGGGTCGCAACCACCATACATATAGCGAAAAAGCCCGTCATAGTGACTCGCTTCTGCGCGTCGCGTTTCGGGATCAGCCTGTGCATATCCAGTACTGGATGACTTTCGTCATTATGGCCGGCATGACAGCGGCGACCGGCGATGGATAATCTGTCACTCGGTGGTTGCCGATGTTTTTGGATTGCACTATGCTTAACATCAGGCATAATGCAGTCACTATGTCGTGACTCGTTAAAAAAAAGCCGTGGATCTCGGCACCCTAACCAATATTACAAAAGCGAAAAAGCATCTTTGTATAGCTCTTTGTAACATTTTTATGTACCTAACTACCCAACTGATCATTATAATGTATATATGTTGTCAGTGGTAGAGGAAACGACAGAGTACACGAAGCGTAGTCTTGAACAATAGCTCTAGTTGTCCCGTAATATTTGTTTACTTATTCAAATTTATCTCTAGTAAACTGAAATTATGAATTATGAACATCACGTTTCTATAGAGAAAGTGAGATAAACAGGCGTTTACCTAAATGTAATCATCTCCTAGAATTGCACAGAACCTCATGATTTCATAACCGCAAGATTTCCCTTTGATTAGTGTTATTAGATTTCTTTAAAATAGGCGGTGTTGAGAAAGTGTAAACTAGACTTTAAATTAAGGCAATTAAAGAAGTTATTTAAATTAAAAAGAAGACGCATCAGAATTCAGATTTATATTGGCATTATGTCGCAATCCTTGACTAGTAACAAGGCCAAATTAATTTGAAATGTTATCTTATTTTCCAAAGAAATGTTTCATACCCAAAACCTTTATTATACTTATTCTTACTTTATTATAGCGTTAAGTAACAAAGTAACAAGTAGCAGATAGTTCCTTGTACCTTGTACCATATACTAACTATATATTCTATACTAATATTATAAGGAGGTAAAGTTTGTGAGTTTGCGACGTTGTAGGGAGTAATCTCAGGAACTACTGATCCGATTTGAAAAATTCTTTCAATGTTATATAGCTCATTTGTCGAGAATGTATATAGGCTACATATCATCACGCTAAGACCAATAGGAGTGGAGCATCAATGAAGAATGTTGCAAAATCGTTTTTTATTTCCTCTTGAGAGCTTTCGCTGCTTGTTAGCGTTAGCCCAAAGTAACTATTCAACGCGAACGAAGTCGCGGGCAGAGGTTAGTATACAATATATATATATATATATATAGATGAAAGTAAATTGTCCTGATCGGGTATTTTTTAACACTCGCTCGGTTAACTACCGATTTCAACTTGATATTGCCAAGCACTTATAATGTGTTCCAAGGGTTGCAATTGAAAACCAATTTCTCTAGTCTTAGGAAACTTCAATTTTCAGCACCAATAACACGCAAAGTGAGATTGTGTTCAAATGCTAGAATCTATAGAGTGGCAAAACTCGAGGCGATACACCCTACATAATGTCTATTAGGATGACATTACAAAAATAGCCTTTTTTAAATAAATTAGGTAACCTATTCCATTACATGACTAACAGCTGTTAAAACCTGACCTTGGTGAGTACCGCTCCCAGAATAACACCCGGTTATGAGGTCATAACACATTTTAATTCAATTAAAAGAGCTTTATCATTTTTATCGTATAATTTATGCTACTGACCTCTTTTAACATCGTGTCGGGTGACGGAAAAACCTCATTGTATATCATTCCTCGAGGAAAGTACTTCCAGTCTCAAGCCTATTGTTTGCATTCAGGTAGTAAGATGTTTTGTTTATATTTTAGGAGGCAAACGAACAAGCGGGTCACCTGATGTTAAGTGATCACCACCGTTCATGGCCACTTGCAAGATCAGGAGAGCCGCAAGTACCTTGCCAGCTAGGAAGGGAAGAGAAAAGGTGGGCCTCCGGCACTTTCATTAACCGAACGAAACGAAACAATGCAAGCACTGTTACTTCACGTCAGTTTTCTGTGAGAGGGTGGTACTACCCTGGGCGAGCCGACCCATTCATGCTGAAGCCAGTAATAGCTTCAACGTGGCTCTAATACCTACAAATAGTTAAGTGTGAGTTGTGATGCGGTTAAGTCTCAAATATCAAGATGGATGGATGAATTAAAAACATAGGAATTATCTTTTAAATCGATGATGACTTAGTTAATATCTCGGATACCAGTTTGATCACGTTTGATTTTTTTTTTATTGAAGCACGATAAAGTGACTGTACTATGCCTGATGTTAAGCATAGTACAATCCAAAAACATCGGCAACCACCGATAGACAGATTATCCATCGCCGGTCGCCGCTGTATGACGGCCATACTGACGAAAGTCACCCGGTACTGGGTATGCACAGGCTGATCCCGAAACGCGCCACGCAGAAGCGAGACACTATGACGGGCTTTTTCGCCATGTACATGGTGGTTGCGACCCAGTCGGGCTGTAAAACCCTACCATCCCGCTTTCGCCATTGCCTCGTTCGTGATTCAGCAGGGTGCACCACGTGCAGGTGAGGTTGGCTTCCTTACACCCCTGAATTTTTGCGACTGGGAGCTTCCATTCAAGGATCATATAGGGCTACATAAGCAATTAATTCTATTAGAAGATTACATAAGTACATATTTTTGAAATACACTAAAATGGTTAAAAAATCATTATGACTTATTTGGCCTAAAAATTATGACGACAACAGACGACGGAATATTAATTACCTTGAATTATTTTCGCTCGTGTAAGTTTTTCGCAGGATACTTACCATGTCAATATTCCATAATTCACACTAATATTATAAATGGGTAATTAACTCTGCCTATTTATTACTTTTTTTATATCGTATAGGAGGCAAACGGACAGACGGATTACCTGACACCAGCAACACTAGGGGGGTTGCAAGTACGTTGACAGCCTGTGTTTAGAGGGATGGAGGAATGAGGGGAAAGGAGAGGGGAGGGGAGAGGAAAAGGGAGCGGGGCCTCCGGCGCTCTCACTGACCGAACGAAAGGAAACAATGCATCCACTGTTACGTCGGTTTTCTGTGAGAGGGTGGTATTACCTCGGACGAGCCGACTCATTCATGTTGAAACCTGTTATAGCTTCAACTTGGCTCTACCACTACTAACCTTACTTACTTTTCAAAATTACGTTCTAGAACCGATAGCAATTTCGCGCAGAGTAATTTTAGATCCTAAAGAAATACAAAAGCTATTTTTATCTTTATTATAGAGAGAAATACCCAGACCAAGTTACGGAAAAAAACTAGTATGTCAAAAATGAAAGCATTCATTTTTTACAAACTTCTCACTTCGCAGACGTGAACAAAAAGAAGGCCTGACAAGTAGTCTATTTGTAAAACGGGAAGTTGGACAAAGGCAATGTCTGCGGCGCGTTCCGGCGTTGAATCGCTTTGTTTGTACTCCCCGCTGGTTTGTCTTGACGACTGTAGTTAACTTTCTGCTAGACGTATATTTTTATTTATTTGTATGAGAGCACTAGTGATCGTTTGCAACTTCGTCTACGCTTGTGTCTTTATCTCTCTAACACCTTAAACGAGCAGTTCTTGTACATTTTTATATATTCAGGATCTCGGAAACGGCGTCAGTGAATTCCGTGAAACCTAGTATGTAGGTGATTTCGGGGACGATAAATCAATTTAGATTTCATTCATAGAAAACTTTTTTATTTGAGTTTTCAGGCAATGACAAAATATAGCTAAAATATAAAGGGAAATTTCGCTGTCCCTGTCAAAATAGCAATAGCTCAGATGGAAATCAGCTGCTTCAAAAATCCGTCTAACCCCAGTTCGAATCCGAGTGACAGCAAAAGAGTCTTTTTTTTTATTTTTGATAAGAAATGCTAATTTTGTGAGGCAAACATAACAATTTATTTTAATCTAAAGGTATTTCTTAAAGAATCGAGCTAGGCTCGGTCATCCAGGTACTAAATGATAACATCATATATTATGTTCGTATAAGTAACGGCTTATTTAATGTACACTATCAAACGTTTTATCAAATTATTTGACAATGTCTGTATACAATGTAGTCTATGAATTATTTTAATGTATAAATTACATTACTGCAAAATTTCATTTCAATTCCGCTTAGTGTCTTTCACATGAGAAAGTAAGGAAAATCCACCCATCTTTAAACTACCTCGTATTTTATATTACTAGCTTTTACCCGCGGCATCGCTTCCATTAATATAGATTACACCTGCCCCTCGGATTCAATCCGTTCTTCTAAATGAAACATACCGTGTACCCTTCTCTGTAGTACTGACAATATTCTATGATGATCTGTTGAGAACCTAAGGCGTGATAGCGTAGCGAAGAAACTCACATTTATAATATTGGTTAGGAATAGGATTAAGATACGTATAAAACTTACAAAGAAAACCGTCCGAACCATGGTGATCAGCCTTGTTGCTTTAGTTTTGGAATATGAATTCAATTACTTTTTTTAATGTAACTAAAGATAAATGAACATGCAAGTCATCTGATGACAAGTGATCAACCGTCAGAATGATGGTGATCGTCTTTGTTGCTTAAGTTTTGGAGTGTAAATTAAATGTTTTTTTTTTTTATAACTAGAAGTAAACGAACATACTAGTGACCTGATAGAAAATAATCACCGTCACCCATGGACACCTGCGACACGAGAGGAATCACAGATGCGTTGCTGACCCATGAGAAAGGAGGAATTTATTAGTTTTTTGGATAACTGTCCATCCAACCATGCAACAGAGCCTATCTGACTGTCTTAATAAATAGAACCATTTTACCAAAGAAGCGGAAATAAGTGACGAATTTCTAGTGTAGATAAATTAAAAGTACAACTTCGTAAATGACTAGAATGATGATTAAACATACGCCGTTAAAAATGAAATCTGATAATTGAATAGTAATCGCTATTGGCGTACCGAAGTGTGCAACCTATCTCGCTTCTCATTAAATAAAACCAATCCTACTAGAAAAAACAATGAAATAATGCATTTTCAGGGTAGACACATCGTAAACATACCTTCGTAGAAGACTAGACTAAAATGATCAAACATACGCAGTTAAAAATGGAAATTTTCCAAATGAATAATATTCAGTATTGGTGTACTACATTGTGCAAGTTTATTTCGCTATTTCGTAAATAATTCTACTCTATTCTGCTAGAAAACTAAATAAATGACGCATTTCATGTGCATACACATCAGCAACATAGCTTCGTAAACAAATGTATTAAAATGATCAAGCATACGCAGTTAGAAATGGTAATTTTTCAAATAAATAGTAATCCATATGGATTACTTAAGTGTTCAAGAATCTACTTCATTATCTCATTCAATAAAACCAGCCCTGCTAAAAAAACAATTAACAACGTAGTGTGTCTACGAAAAGTAAAGTATACATTCGTACAAGACTAGACTAAACTGATCACACATACGCAGTTAAATATGGAAATTTGCCAAACGAATACTAATCGATATTGGCGTACTTAAGGGTGCACGAGACATAAATAGTCCAAACGCACCCCACTTGTGGGTCGCGTCACAATGACGTCAACCCCCAGGGTGATCGATTGATAGCGACGGTTTTTATAGCAACTCCACTCACATGGAAATAACGATCGGATCTTGTTTATTTAAGTAATGCTGCTTCTAAGTCCTCTGTCATATTTGTGTTTTTGATTTCTCTGGTATTTCTTCAAAACTATTCAAAGTGTATTTAATTACTAGCTGATCCGTGCAACTTCGTCTGCAGTAAATCGGTTATTACCTGTTTCAATTGTATTTTCAAACGCGAAAAATCTTAATAAACTTAAAACCCGGTTGCAGCAAATCTCCCGGTTTTAATTGTAAATCCGAACTATATAGGGACTCACTCAAACATATACCCAGTTGGTATGTGAGAAATCGTTTGAAATAAGCCTAAAACCCGTTCGCAGCATCATCTACCGGGTCCAATAAAAATAAAAACGAACCTGCATGTATTGCCGATAAATGCGTTCCTAGTATTGGCGATAAATGATTTTTTGTCGATTTCAACTACATACCTTGGGATTTACTATTGAAAATATAAATTTGCTAAAATAAACATTATCTATAACACAGAGGGATAATATAACTTTCTAACATTGAAAAAAAAATTTCAAAATCGGATCGGTGGTACCAGGGATTCCCTGAATACAAAACGATATAAATATGAAATATAGCTTAATTGTTTAGCTTGGCTGCTATATATAGCACAAAGAAAATTTACCAAAATCCATTAAGAATTTCATTGAATACAAATTTCTGTCTTTGGTCCGTTATCCTAGAGAACCTCTTGCGTTTTATGGGACAAAAAGTAACCTTGTAATATTAGTTATCACTGTGTCAAGTTTCGTCAAAACTGGTTCAGTACTTTCAGAGTGATACGTGTTCACAGGGACAGACAGACTGACAGACAAAAATTGTAAAAGATTATTTTTGGCTTCTATATCGATAACATAGTCTTCCCCGATTGTAATTTTGAAAAAATATTAAATGTACAAATTTAGTCTTGTTACAGTTTTAATATTATAAGTGTATAGATTAGCAGTGACTTTGATTGAAGCAAATTGTTTGCTTTTCTAAGGTTGTGAATGATATATGTCCGAATAATTCTATGTCGTTTATTTCTAATACGCGTATGTTTGTATTTCCCTATTCAACCTTGTTTTACATCTTGTCGATTGAGTTTTTGTTATTATATTACTTCTTGCCGATATTCTTCTTCCTTTGACTGTTTATTTTGTTAAATATCTTAAAAAAAAATGATACAAGTACTCTTAAATGAGTACCTAACTATAGACGAGAATGTTTCGGAAAACTCCATGCATCAGTACAAAAGCAAGGGTCTAGTAAGGGTACTCACCCCTTTGCGAAGGGTGAGAAATAATTGCTTACGTTCACTCTGAATAGAGCTTTGTGAATGCTCTGTTTAGTAACTGGCTTCGACGGTCTTTATGGTGTCATGTTGAAAAGATAAGAATGCGCGGTCGTGGATCGGAAATAATTGTGTAGTTAAAAAAAAATGTCATTTGAAACTCAGGAGCAATTGTAAAAGTATGACGTCATCCAGGATGACCTGAATACGTAAAATTCCGAAATCATAGTTTTGAATTTTTAATACCTATGCTTTAGGCCATTTTTACATGGATTCAAGTCAAATATATCCATAGCCGCTACCTTCTCAATGGTGGTAGAGACATGCTGAAGCTAGAACTTGTTTCAGCATGAATGGGTCGGCTCGCCCGGGGTAGTACCACCCGACACACAGAAACACCGACGTGAAGTAACAGTATTTGCATTGTTGCATTTCGTTCGGTCAGTAACAGCGCCTTAGGTCCACCTACCCCTTTTCCCTCCCCCTCCCACAGTCCTCCTTCTATTCCACCATTCACTATAAATAGTTAAATAAAATATTAATATGTCTTCACTGGATCGATTCGATATTGAATATAGGTCAAAATTGTCAATTTTACTATGTCTAAAATCGATCTGATATCGCCATCCTTAAGAGGAAGCTTTCCTTCCGTTCTGATTTGATTCACCGATCGATCACGTCACATCGATCTACCATAGAACGGAAATTGCGTGATGATAATGTTAACAAAGCTACTACAATTGAACAAAGCACCCTAACACGAAGGGTAGTTAGCAACACTCTTTTAGAAAAGGGTGGAAAATAATTGTTCACGTTACCCTTAGTAGAGTCAGCTTGAAACTTTAACAATTAACTTGACTGAATTACGACCTTGTTTTAGACACATTTGCCAAAATTACTTTACTGTGTGTAGGTACGACGACCATTTAGTTAAACTTCGGTAGAGTAGTTTTGTGGGAGATTGTCGATTTTTGAAGTACATTTTTAGGCGTGTTGAGCAGTACTTTTTTCTAATTATGATTTAGCGTCATGACATGCTAGTAAGCATGACTGATTGTACAGAGTTTGCACGACTTACGTCAGAATAGCGACGCGTAATAACAGTCTGTATATTTATTCAACTATACTAATACTAGCCTCTGCCCGCGACTTCGTTCGCGTGGAATAGTTACGTTAGGCTAATGTTAACTCGCAACGGAAGCTCTCAAGAGAAAAAACAACCCAATTTTTAAATATTCTTCATTCTTGCTCTGCTCCTATTGGTCTTAGTGTGATGATATATAGCCTATAACCTTCCTCGATAGATGACCTATAAACACTAAATGATTTTTCTTAATCGGACCAGTAGTTCCTTAGATTACCCTCTACAAACTCACAACGTCACAAACTTTATCTATACTATCTATACTAATATTATAAAGAGGTCAAGTTTGTGAGTTTGTGACGTTGTGATGTTGCTGCATTGTAGGGGGTAATCTCAGGAACTACTGGTCCGATTTGAATAATTATTTCAATGTTATATAGCTCATTCATCGATACTAATATTATAAAGAAGTAACGTTTTTGAGTTTGTGACGTTGTGATGTTGTGGCGTTGTAGGGGGTAATCTCAGGAACTACTGGTCTGATTTGAATAATTCTTTCAATGTTATATAGCTCATTCATCGAGAATGGTTAAAGGCTATATACCTTCACGCTAAGATCATTAGGAGCGGAGCACAGATGAAAAATGTTTCAAAATCGGAATGTTTTTTCCTTTTGAGAACTGCTGCGTGTTAGTGTTGGTGTTAGTGTATCTATTCCGCGCGAACGAAGGCGCGGGCAGAGGCTAGTCTCTTTATAATATTAGTATAGATTATAAAGAGGTAAAGTTTGTGAGAGGTAATTTCAGGAACTACTGGTCCGATATGAATAATTCTTTCAGTTTTATATAGCTCATTTATCACTATATATTATTATTATATATCACTACGCTAAGGTCAATAGGAGCGGAGCACAGAAGAAAAATTATTCTAAATCGGGATTTTTTTCCTTTTGAGAGCTTTCGCTGCGTGTTAGTGTTAGCCCAAAGTAACTATAACTACGTGGACGAAGCCTCGGGCAGGGGCTAGTATCTAATATTGATATTTTATGGTGGGACTGTGCAACCCATCATTAATTTGATTAGTTCACAAACATTATAAAAATGTACATAATTTTATAGAAATATGAATATTCGAATTCACACAATAATTAATTAAAAAAATCAAAATAGAACTCAGTTATTTATTAGTTTGAGTTTACACTTTTATCTGCAGTCCTCATGACTGGCTCAGCTCTTCTTAGTGTTGGTATTTAAAAAATAAGAAATAATTATTTTTTATATAGTATCTATTAGTTCGTCTTTATTTACATGATGATATTCGTCATTACTTAACGCTCAGTGGTTAATTCGTTTGAACACCACATCCGATGACGATAAAAAAGGAAGACGAAGAAAAACATCTTGATGGAATA
Source organism: Antheraea mylitta (assembly GCA_014332785.1). NCBI lineage: Eukaryota > Metazoa > Arthropoda > Insecta > Lepidoptera > Saturniidae > Antheraea > Antheraea mylitta. Next base: position 923,382 of record JACEII010000117.1, read on the forward strand.
CCATAGCGTGGTGGCAGGCCTTTTTCTAAACTAGCTACTACCATCATTGGTTGAAATGTAGGCGCCATGCGTCTGTGTGTTCTGGTAGCTGCAATTGGAAACTAGTTCATTTAGGATTGAAGTGTATAACCACATCAGCGGTGTTATTACAAAAAAAGTTAAATACTTGGTTTAAAAAAGGTTTCGTACGAAATGCACCGTGCTCGCCCGAAGCAAGATCACGCTATCCTTTTCTCGCAAGTGTAACCTAACCTAACCAAAGCGAGACAAAAGAGCAAGACGGCGAACATTCACCGAGAGATCTTTTTAAAGCAAGTGTTCAAAACGTGTTTAATTTTTTTGTAATAACGCCGCAGGTGTTCAAAGGCTAAAACTTGTAAAAACAAAAAAAAAACAGGGTGTATTGTAAAGTCAAATATAAAGACAAATATTCTACCAACATCATGCGGTGTTTCCATGCGGTCACCCGAGTACTGACCACGCTCGACGTTACTTAACTTCGGTGATCGGACGAGAACCTGTGTTTTCAACACTCTACCTGGTACAGTGTCTATCCCCCACCATTTTTTGTCATACAAAAAGGTTGCCAATAAGACTTTTATTAAATCAAAGGATCCAAACGAACAGGTGGTTCCCCTGGTGTGAAGTGATCACCACCGTCAATAGACACTAGTAACACCAGGGGGGTTGCAAGTGCGTTGCCAGTCTGTGTGTTGGAGAAGAGGGAGGGGAGGAAAAAGAAGGGAGGGGGAAAGGGAGTTGTGCGTTCGGCGTTTTTACTGACCGAACGAAGCACAATAATGACAGCGCTGTTACTTCACGTCGGTGTTTCTGTGGGTCGGGTGATAGTTAGTTAAGCCGGGGGGCTACTCGACCTATGAATGCTGAAACCAGTAATAGCTTCAGCGCGACTCTACTACCTACCAAGTCCCATCATGTTAATAAACTTAACTGCGCTTGTAGATCTTTCTTATGTCCTTCAAACTCATCAACTTAGTCTTCATGTCAGTGACGCGTTTTTTTTATTCCATTTAACAAGATAAAAAAAAATCAAAAATTTTATCTTTCGTCTTATTCTACGTTTGTGGAAAAAAACGACACTGACAATAGAAAAAAGGTATTTAATATATTGAAAGTTTTAATACAAAGAAACAAAATGTTGACTATAGCTAACTTCAGGGTGTCGCTTTTTCGTGACGATGTGCGCGCGCATCGTAAAATTGACTCTCATCTTTATTTCCTAACGTGCTAAAAGAAGTATAACTTCAAAAAATAATCTAGAAAATACTTGAAATGAGATCGCATTGCGCAGTCCGTGTTCGCCGAGTAATTGGCGAGTTATGTATACACCCCTGCAATTGAGGGAGACTTGAAGTGTTCTCAACCGACTCTTTTTCACACTACGTATTGACGTATCTGTAATGAATACCACTTTACTTGAAGTATAGATCCTTCAGGGGGAATTTCTTTGCGTCAGTCCTTTGTTTCGGGTGAACTGTACTGTAAAAAAATATAGAAATACATAGCTGTGTTTATTTACAGGTACTACTGCTATGAAGACAAATCATTTGGTTTTTTCTTAATAATGGATAGAATCAAAAAATACTTAACATATTTTTGAAATACTTTCACCTACAGAAAGTTAAAATATCAGCGACTACATGTGCTGTATTTCATTTTAAAATGGTTACCGTTTCTCGTTCGATCACCGAAGTTAAACAACGTCGGGCACGATAACTACTTGGATGGGTTACCGTGTGAACACACCGCGTAACGTTGGTTTTTTGTTGTTCTTTCTTAATCAAAATGTTTCCAAGTAACCCAAAAGTTTCACGTATACCGTGTGTCTTCACGACACATCTTGTTTTTTTTTTGTAATAATTTAATTTTGGTACAATTAAAGATGGTTTTTGTTGTGCAAATGTACGAAATCATTTGTGAAGCTGTATAATTTATTTTTGTAAGTAATTTATTGCTTATTATGAATGTTTTTCATTATGCTGGTTATGTTTACATTTTTGTTAATATGTATGGAATAAATCAATCATAAATTACACAATTAGGAACACGATAGGCATTCAGAAGTGGAACCCGGGTCGCCGCCATCCTGGCGCTGGGTCACCAATCAATACTACACCGTCTACTATATAATCATTACTAATATTACCTACAATTGAGTCATAATGCCAAGCTATTCAAAATTGTAATTTAATTTCACATAGTGCTTACGTAATTACATTGTAATTAAAAAAGCAACTCTGCTTAAAGGTATGTAAGGTTGAATTCAAATGAATTCATTGAATCAAAATGTTCCACGAGGCTACATTCAGCGGTTACTCTAAATTCATGCATTGTTAGTAGGTTAGAATTTCTAATTTATACTAATATTATAAAGAGGTAAAGTTTGTGACGTTGTGACGTTGTAAGGGGTAATCTAAGGAACTACTGGTCCGAGTTGGAAAAAAAAATTAGTGTTATATAACTCATTATATTTATAGGCTATATATCATCACGCTAAAACCAATAGGAGTGGAGCAGCAATGAAGAATGTTTAAACATCAGGGTTTTCTTTCCTCATTAAGAGCTTCCGTTGCGTGTTAGCGTTAGCCCAGAGTATTTATTTCACGCGAACGAAGTCAATACGCAATAAATATTTTATTCCGTTTTGGCCCTAATAAAACACTTCAAAATGTCAAAACTACCACCGATTCGGGTATATCTTTTTAACATATATATTTCCAATATATCATACAATCGTTTTTAGTGGATGCACAGAGAGGAGTAAATTCCAGACATCACCATCGTTCACATATTGATTCACTCTATAATAGCCTTTTGACACCAAAACCCGCTTGATGTGGCGCTTCAAATTACAGTCTGGCAAATCGGAAACATACTTTGACTTTGTTGTAAAACCTAACACTATTACCTAAAAAAGTGTTACTGGTTTTGCTAAGTCTGAAACATGGGATTACCAGCTTGTTACCGTTTCTAGCATTTAGATTATGCCATTTTTTTACTAAAGACAGTTTTTCAAGATGTTTACTGACACATTAAATTATCAAGAATCTATTGGGAGGGTAGAGTTAAGATACCGAATTCCTGGAACTTCGTTTTTAATGATTCGCGTGGTCCCATAGTTATGTTGCTCGAACTGCTCGTTTTTAGAGAACAGTATTGTTTTTTTCTGTAAGAAAGGTACTTAATAGGCCTTTTTCTCATATTCACATCTATATTATTAACTAACCTCTGTTCGCGACTTTTTTCGGGTGGAATAGTTACTTCGGGCTAATGCTAAAACGCAGCGGAACCTCTCAAGAGGAAAAAGCCCCGATTTTGGTAGATTCTTCATTGGTGCTCCGCTTCTATTGGTCTTAGCGTGATGGTATATATAACCATTCTCAATAGATGAGCTATATAACATTGAAAGAATTTTTCAAATCGGACCAGTAGTTCCTGAGATTACCCCCTACAACGTCACATACTTTACCTCTTTATAATTGTATTAGTATAGAAGTATAGATTAAGATTCGTTTTTATGTATACACGTGTATGTTCATACACAATATAGTTGTAATATACCTAACTTGTACCGGAATTTATAGGCATATTGGAGTATATTAACAATGCTAGACAGTTGAGGCAATAACCTACAGATGGGCATGTTTAATTGACATTCCAGTAGTTCATCAGCCCAGTTTTAGCTGTCTAGGCGGCCTCACGTACAGTTTACGGCTTTGATGTACAGTCACTGGGTCGGACGAGCGTCGCGGCGTGACGAACGCCATAAAGCCTCTCTCCACAGGGGGTGGTTTTATGATACCGTTATTCTATTGTTTAAGCTAAAAAAAGTGTCTCTAGGTTTCGCTGTAACTATATATAGTGTTTGAATTTTTTTTGAAAGTGGAAACTTTATTTTACTAATAGTGTAATATATTAAAATCTTTCTTTTAATTTTTTTTAATCCTATTTAACGCACATAAAGCTTGGCTAGTTCATTGTGTTTAATGCATTATTTGTTTTATCTCACACTTAATGTTACTTGAATTAATTGGAAATAATTGGAATATTTACTGCGTATCAATTTCTGAGTGACTTTATATTTCTTGTTTGTAAATGTTTTGAAATCCGTAAAGAATTCTTAAATAAATTTCCTTATAATACTAATGGCAATTGTAAAGAATATATATATCATATTCATGTATAAAATTTTACTGGGATCTGGGGAAACATTTATTTATTTTTTATTTATTTATTTAATAATTCAAACCATAAGTAAACCAATTAAACAAAAATAAAATTCTTGACATATATCCGTTAAATAATCATAAATGTAGGGAAGTAGTAGTTATGGGGTGTAAAGGGTGTCGAGTAACATCTTAAGACTTGAGACACCCAAGCCAACCTCACCTGCACGTGGTGCACCCTGCTGAATAACGAACGAGGCAATGGCGAAAGCGGGGTGGTAGGGTTTTACAGCCCGACTGGGTCGCAACCACCATGCATATAGCGAAAAAGCCCGTCATAGTGACTCGCTTCTGCGCGTCGCGTTTCGGGATCAGCCTATGCATATCCAGTACCGGGTGACTTTCGTCATTATGGCCGGCATGACAACGGCGACCGGCGATGGATAATCTGTCTCTCGGTGGTTGCCCATGTTTTTGGATTGTACTATGCTTAACATCAGGCATAGTGCAGTCACTATGTCGTGCTTCGATAAAAAAAAAAATAATGGTCTGGTAGAATTATAAATAATATCTGAACACAATGCTTACGCATATTTATATACATTCGATACATAAGATACATAAATATATAACAGTACTGTATATCGTAATAGAAACCTTTTGTATTATAATGTATTTTGTTGAATAAAGTTATTATTATTATATAGGTATCCATCGCGAAAATAATCTCTCTTTAAATTCTCGTAGGCAAAGCAAATTATTTGTAAAAAAAATTACATTACCAAGTTTATCCACGACGAAATATTATTTATCTTGTTATTACATATACTCTTATTTTTAACCGACTTCAAAAAAAGGAGGAGGTTATCAATTCGTCTGTATGTTTTTTTTTTTTTATGTTTGTTACCTCATAACTTTGGACTGGCTGAACCGATTTTGATGATTCTTTTTTTATTTGAAAGCTAGTGCTTCCTGTGTGGTTCCATTTTTTTTTGGTCCAGTTCTGTCAACGGCATCCAATGCAAAACCGTATAAGTGTTAAATTTGCATTTGGTGTGTATACGACAAATAGACGAATAACTCAATATCATGCCAACCGATTTCGATGATTCCTTTTTTATTGTAAAGGATGTTCTTCAAGGGTAGTTTGATGAGAGTTTGGTTAGGTTCTGATTATGGGATCCGTGACAAAGTAACACAACTTTCAAGAAACAAGCCTACTCCTTTCTTAAGGGCCGGCAACGCATCTGTGATTCCTCTCGTGTTGCAGGTATCCATGGGCGACGGTGATCACTTACCATCAGGTGACCCGCATGTTTTAAAAAAAAATAATTATGTACACTAAAAATGGAAAAATAAAGTAAATTTTCAAAAAAAA
>JACEII010000117.1:929346-1044297 GCA_014332785.1 Antheraea mylitta
TCAATATTGAAGTCGGTTAATACTTTTTTTTGAAAATTTACTTTATTAATTATGTAGGGTTTATTTGTTCATTGTAATGATATTCTCAAATGTAAAAGTACTATGTGGAAAGTTTGGTGCTTTGTTACAAATTGGATTTTATTTGACAGGCGGATGCCAGCACTGCGTTCCTGCGTGCTGCGCGAGCAGGACAAATAGAGAAGATAATCAGCCTCCTCGAGCAAGGGGTTGATATCAACGTTAGCAATGCTGTAAGTCTTACAATAAGTACTGTTAAGTCACGCATGTATAGATAGATGGCACTGTATATTTCGTACTGTACCTTTGCGTAGCTGTATCGCGGTGTTAAGATTATTGCCATTTTAATTATACTACTTGTGCTGGTTTCTATATATATTCGTGTCCGTGATCGTCAAACACATCGGCTGAGATCCTTGAGTACTTGCCTTAGTAGTCCGGTGAAGCTGTAAAGACCTTGCCAGATCAATAGCGTAGTTAATTCGAGAGGAAATAAATCGCCTAACGCCTCGGCGACTGGTAGCTTCATGGCCCTAGACAATGTTGCAGGAAACCAGAAGATTACATTCTAAAAAAAGTCCTGAGAAGTTATATGAAGTAGGAAAATTAATAGAACTCATCAATGAAATTTTGAGTAACATTGCAAATGATGCTGATAAAATGGCTTGCCGTCGGAAGTAAATGATCCTCATTCCACCTAAGAGAACCCTCGTAGTAACCGAGAAGAAGCCAAATCTATAATAAGCCTAGTCGCCTCTACCATGGAGCTAACTATTCTTGTGAATTAAATTAACAGCACAAGAATTCCACTCACAAGTATTAACCCAAACGACTTTCTTGTTTTTTTTTTATATCATAGTTGGCAAACGAACAGATGGGTCACCTGATGTTAAGTGATCATCACCGTCCATAGACATTAACAATGTCAGGGCAGACGCTAGTGCGTTGCCAGCCTGTGTTTGGTGTGAAGGGGAGGGGAGAGGGGAGAGAAGAGGACAGCGAGGGTACTGGAAGTGGTCCTTCGGCGCTCCCACTGACCGAACAAAACGCAACAATGAAAAAGCACTGTTACTTCACGTACTACCTCTGGTGAGCCGACCCATTCATGCTAATAGTAACCAGTAATAGCTTCAGCGTGGCTCTACCATCTGTAACAAGTCACGTTGAGAACTGATGAAGTGGGCAACAAGCCCTGAGACAGTTTCCTTGCCAACTTCGTAGGAGAGATACAGAGACGACCTCGTAGTGCAGCGCTGTGTTTGCTTGCAAAGGGTTTTTGTACCCAACTACTAAACCTTTAGCACCAATTACATATAATTAGGTTGTCGAAATATTACAGTTAAGAAAAAAATTGAGCCGTCACGGGATGCCTGGCAGATGCGAAACATCGTAATTGCTTGAATCAAACGAATCGCAAATTCTCACATTACACTATAGGTATGCAAGCTTAGTGCGTCAAAAAAGACTACGCACAGTCGCTTGTGTATAGCATCGTCGCGTCGTCGCCATGCCAATAGTCAGGTTTATCCGTGCCTATAGATGTTTCATATAAAAAAATCAAAATATTATCACAGGTCCATAAAGCCCTAACATATTTTTTAATTCAAGATAAATCACAAATTAAAATTCCTAACGCTTTGTAACGTTGGAAAATAACTTATCGATCGACCTCCCCAGAGCCGTAAAGTCGCAGCATTGACTTTGAATACTGATGGAACGACTCGGCGATAGCGCGTTCTCATGCTACGCCGTATCATAAAAATTCTTAGCCCTTAATAAGCCTTGTGGTTGTAGAGAAACCTAAAGTTATTTTAGGTATGAATTAGCAAATAGGTTTCTAGTACAGCTGATATTAAGTAATTATTGTTTTTAATAATATAATACCTCATTAAAACACGACTTTTGAAAATAAATAATCCCCTAAAATATAAGAAAGTTTTTGGCGGGATTTTAGTTTGTCATGTAGTGGTTTTTATATTTTATTCATAATCTTGTGTTATTTGACTCCCTAATGCGTAAATTTGGTGGTGTTTTACATAATATAGTTAATTTATTGTGCATAAGTGAAGTGAATGGAAAATAATACTATGGAGCATGACATTCTGAGTTGCCACAAAAACTGCCTGGAAGGTTCTAACAAGGGATCCACCATGTTGTTAGAATATTGATTCACACGATGCCTAATATTGAAATGATCGCACAACGCTTGTAATATTATCGACTAAGCGACATCTGCAGTAATAATCTGAAAGATAGATTGCCAAAAATAAAGTTAAATGAAAAAATGTATATATATATAAGAAATAGTTTAATTTAATTGGTTTAATTCTAGAATCCATTTATACACTCTAAATTAATGGTTTACAGATACATCGTAAGCGCTTCGACAGCGCCTTGTTTAAACTTGGCTAGTTAGCTTATCTTTGACGACTACCTTGTCAATCCGCCCGTATGTAAGCAACATCGTATGTATACGTAATCGTGCCATTTGTTTTATACAAATTATCATCTAGGTGCGTTTCCTAGATCTTAAGTTATAATATCATTATTCCTAGGGTAGTCCGGTGAAGCTGTTAAGACCTTGCTAGGTCAAAAGCGTAGACAGTTCGAGAAAAAAATAATCTTAATAGCGCAACACAGATATTTTCTATATGAAGAAATATGTTCATAATTTTAAAGTCGGTAAATATTTACGTTAGTTATTGTCAATATTATTGTTTATATTATTAGTTTAAAAGAGGCTCCGATTAAATCTTTGACGTGTTAAAATTTCTAAGAAAATACCTGTCATCACTTGCTGTTATTGCTAATTGTCAAGAACTCATATGACATTCATTACTCTTGCATTGAATATTGGTTTCAGTAATTAAACATATTAGGCATCTCTCTTTAGCAGTCGTAAGCCAACAGTGGCTCGAAAATCAACCATAATACATATTCTTTTTTTTTTAATTAAACATGACTCTTTATATTTTGATAAAAATAAGCTTTACGTGTTAATCGTAAATTAAAATCAAAAATACTTTATTCAATTTAGCCCCTAAAAGGGGTTAATGAGTGTCAAAACTACCACTAGTTCGGAAAATAACGCAGTCGAGAAAAACCGGCAAGAAATTCTATTTAGTTTATTTTTATTATGTTACTACTAGCTGGCCGGGCTTTCTTTATCCTGCTTTGATAATAAAAAAAATACTAGAGTGAACCGCAGTGCCACCTACCACGTCCAATTGTGAACCATCCTCGGGTCCACCGAAACACGCACACAAAATTTCATCAAAATCGGTACAGCCGTTTTGGAGGAGTTCACTGACATACACACGTATAGAAGAGATTTCAATATAAAGATATTATGATTTGTATAGCTTTTCGATTTTTTTAATGGAAAAATCTGCATTGTATTTTGTACAAATACTGTAAATTGTAGAGGTAAGGAGCATAGAGTGTAATGAATGAAGATGCAAAAATAAAGGTTTAGATACGTCGATGGTATGAAAAAAAAAAACAAAAAAGTCGTTAGTAATTACTGACCAAAAAAAAAACTTTTAAAAATATAAAAGAAAAAAGTATTGAAATAATTTATTTTGATTTAGTTACAGATATTAAATTCCCTTTCTGATGTCCTTTTTTTTCTGGAACTGACTACGCTATTGACTTAGCAAGGTCTTAACAGCTTCACCGGACTACTCCAATTGACCTATAAGTAGCAGAATTTGACTCGGGCAACAGCTTAAGCCAAGGTATGCCGTGCGTCCTTGAGTTAGTTGTCAAATAAAATCGGCTAAGTGCCCTAAGCGCTCGCCTCGTCAATAGCGTAGTCAGTTTGATAAAAAAAGCAGAAATTGAGACAGTCTCTCATTAACGTTTAACGACATCATTACTTGGAAGCATTATTACAAGGGTAATTCTCGCTATTTGGATATAAAAAAAGGAATTTTTAAAGCCACGTCATTACCCTTTACGCTAATAATATTCTCCAAAATATTTTAGAGGGAAGTAATGTTCCCCGAAACGCTACTATAATCACTTCCCTGTTTGACCTCGTGACAAGCACGGGTAAATAAAGTCATAAACGCGACATACAGTAGCATTAATTTGCAAATATTCTTATTAGAACCCTTAACCGGGAGAAGTAAAATCACCTTTATAATATTAACATAAAGCCTGTTTTCGTATAACACTGATTTCATTGTAATTTCTGGCGTTATGCTGGTAAGGGGTCGGAGCACGCGAACGTGTCACGAATTTAGATCTCGAGGGTGGAATGGGGTGAGGTGAACTCGCTGAAAGATAAGGAGAGAGAGGGATTTATATTAATGTAATTATATTCTTCAAATTAAATTTTAATAATAAATTAGTACTCCAGTTAGGCGTACATCAATTATAAGTTTATTATTCGCAACACTAAAGAGTAATCTGCTTGAGGAAATTAACATAACACAGTAAAAGTAGCCTACTACTACCTTTTATACCTATATAAAGTTCTAAAACCCTAGATTAAAAAAAACGGATGGATTTTTTTCAACGTTAACTACACTGCCGATCGTAAGCACAGTTAATGTAAAAAACAACGGTAACCGTCGAAAGATTTACAGTCAACTCTCAGTCGCAGCTATCATTCCAGCTAGTTGTTTCCTCAGTCGCTGCTGTCATACCAGCTCGCTATGTTTCTCTACTTGTTCGTGCTCCAAAAATTATAAACTGTTTATAAATAAAAAAATATATATGAACAATACTTTCGTCCTTTTATTTTAAAAATGTTGGCTGATTTTCAAAAGAATGAGTAGAAAGAGATATAGAATACAATACATTCTCAGCTACCGCTGTAACACAATTACTTTGCGTAGCCTATGTTCAATATAGTAGTGTAGACTCAAAATATACAAACCTCGCTTATCTTTTTGACTACTCTGAGTATAGATGCGTAGAATACAACTTAGGTGTAAATGAGTATAATATTGATATCACTTAAGGATAAATAAATGCCAATTTTAGATTCTTATAATAATATTTTGACTTTGTTTTGAAAAAACTCTTGAAAAAATTATGCACAAGACCAAACGAACAGCTATATTCAGAGAGACGAAAAAGACTGACGAGGACTCTACATTTTAAAGTTAAAATAATCATTACTTTTTACATTATAACCGGGGATGTGATTAGATGTAATAAAAGATCTTATTTTTATAATTTCTTCCTTTTTTGGACTAATAAACTCTATAAAAATGCATATAATAATTGCAACCAGTATCAATAGACGTAAAAACTAGACTAATCTTAACAATTTAAAATTTATAATTAATTAAATTATAAATTCAAAAAAGTACTCAGTGATTCCATTGTTTTGAGTCTTCACTTCTGTTGGTAGTCCTTTTGACTGCTGCGATTTTTTTTCTTACTTGACCTCTCGTGAGAAGAAGTTATTGTTTTTCGAGTACACTCATGTATGTATGTAATTTTTAAACACTCAGTAGTTTTTAGCATATCAAGTGTCGACAGACTCGCCCTAATTATCGGAAGGATATTGGCTATTATTTATTTAGGTGTGATATATGTACTTACTAAAAGCCTACGGTGTATCGGCCCTCACTTTGGTTGGGGCGGCATAGGATCGTGCGTTTGCTATCACCATCCCCAGCGGTTAGCTCGGCTAAAGGTGGCCGCTGGGCCCTGTTTTAATAAAAAACCTACCTATTGGGTACACACCAGCTGCCTCCTCTTGTTACCAAACCTATGCAATGAGGAGTTGGCCCATCAGGCCCTCGAGTCCGACTACGGTAAGGGGAGGAGGCGAGCAAATGTGATGTATGTAGATCAAGGGAAAAATAGTAGTTTTAAATAATAATTATACCTTGGATACTGGGTACTGATTACCCTCTCTCTATATTGCGAGTGTACAACCAGTCACCCTGTACTTTTTACGCAGAACGGTCTCAATGCGATTCATCTGGCGTCGAAAGACGGCCATGTGGAAGTCGTGAGGGAACTTCTGGAACGCAGCGCGGCTATCGACGCGGCTACAAAGAAGGGAAACACTGCACTGCACATCGCTTCTTTGGCTGGACAGAAAGCTGTTGTCGAATTACTCGTCGATAATGGTGCCCAGGTGAGTATATAACCTCCTAGAATTTTCTTTCAAGAATATATATCTCTTCCAGTATTGTTCTGGGTATATGTGGGTGAAGATAAAAGTGTAGTTGGCAGATATAATTCATGTAACATTCATATACGCTACAACCAATATAAATCCATGTCGAAAACTTATGAATCTTAATAAATTACAACTATCAATACTTACCAATGTTATAAATACGGTAGTGATTTTGTTTGTAACACTTTCACGTTTTAACCTCTCTAGAGATCATTTTGCACACATGTTGTGAGGGGTACAGAAAAGGAAGTAGGGTACCTTTTATATAGAAAATGTACTATTCCCGAAGGATATATCAAATCTATAGTAACGCGAACAAGGCCGCGAGGACAAGGTAATGTTATACAAAAATTACTCTTGTCTCGTAATTGTGTTTATACTCGTATTTTATTATTTCTAAAAGTGTTATTGACAATTCTCATTCTGTATTAATTGCAAAACTACATATGCTTGTCTTCGTGTACTAATGTACACGTGTTACAAGTTATACTTCTTTGGCGTAACAAGATAAAAATCTTTTCAAAAATGTTATCTTTCGTTTGTAGAAAAAACGACACTAACAATAGAAAAAAGGTATTTAATGCATTGAAAGTTTTAATACAAAGAAATACAAACAACAAATACAAAGAAACAAAATGTTGACTATAGCTAACTTCAGGGTGTCGATTTTTCGTGACGGTGTGCGCGCGTCGTAAAATCTACTCTCATCATAATTCCCTAACGTGCGAAAAGAAGTACAACTTCAAAAATTCATAAGATCGATTAAAATTATCACAATTTTTTTTTTTTTGCTTTTTTTAAAGTTTTCTAAAAGTGTTATTGATAATTAAGTGTACCATATACAAATGTGGAATAGTATATGCTTTCTGTGTATAAAATATTATTATGATTGACTAACCCATTTCTGAGATAAATGCAAACATTGAAACGAAAAAATTCATGCAAATACAGAACGACAAATGTATTTTCACATACACAATAAATTACCCCGATTTGTTTTATCCTCTGCGATGCAATTCTATTTTAAGATGTTTAAACATGCATAAATGTTAGGAAAACTGTAACTATACGTATTAAAGTTGAACAATTTATTTGTTACAAAATTGAATTTATCGTAACATACAAAGATTGCTTTATTGCATAAATGTGTTTTATAAAACGAATATTTGAATAAGCGTTACGTATTATTTATTGTTCAATAATTTTGAGTTGTTATATACAATAACAAACAGTAAATAACAACAAAACAGTCCAGGTATGACTTGCTAACACGTTAGCATTAATCAAAGCGAAATCACTTAGGATTTTCGGCATCTTATAATAAACAGGAATGATTCAGAGAACCACATTGCTCTGTCCATTAGAATCTCTCATCGGGATTGTAAATTATTATAAAGGAATAATATTCATTTGAGAAAATGTCGTATATTAATAAGCCTAATAATCATCTAACTATATTATAATAAAACTATAATGAGGCCAAATCGATATAGAAGCCAAAAATAATCTTTTTACAATTTTTGTCTGTCTCTGTGAACACATATCACTATGAAAGTACTCAACCAATTTTGACGAAACTTGACACAATGATAACTAATATTACAAGATTACATCTAGGATAATTTTTGTCCTATAAAACCGCAAGGGGTTCTCCAAGATAACGGTTTAAAGATTAAAATTTGTATGAAATGAAATTCTTGATGTTTTGGTAAATTTTCTTTGTGCTATATATAGCAGACAGACTAGTATTATCCCTCAGTATTATATATATATATATTTATATATTATATATTTATAATATGATATGATATGTGTGATATGTGTTCACAGAGACAGACAAAAATTGTAAAAAGATTATTTTTGGCTTCTATATATTTTTGGCTTCTATATATTCTATATATTCTAATAGTTATTCGCTAGGAATGTAATTGAAATCGGCAAAAAATTATTAATCTCCAATACTGGGAAGTCATTTATCGGCAATATATGTAGGTTAGTTTTTATTTTAATTGAACACGGTAGGTGATGCTGCGAACGGGTTTAGGCCTATTTTAAACGATTTCTCACATACCAACTGGGTAAAAGTTCGAGCGAGTTCCTATATAGTTCAGAATTACAATTGAAAACTGTAGACGTCGCTGTAATCGGGTTTTAGGTTTATTAAGATTTTTCGCGTTTAAAAATACAATTGATACAGGTAATAACCGATTTAGTGCAGATGAAGTTGCACGGGTCAGCTAGTCTTACATAGAACAGATAAATTGACATCTCCCACAAAAATCTATTTCTATTTTTCTTCATATGATCCTGAAACTTTGTCTAAGAATACTAAAGCAAAGACTGTCAAAATTCGAGCCCTTAATATTGATGTTTGGAGTTCGAGAGACGAATTTTCTCATCTTCTCTAATAAGAATATAAATCTAACGTGTTTGTATTTTTAGAATTTTTGTGTAAAAAATTGGTACATGTGTCTTGTAATAACTAATATAAAAACATTTCAAACATTTCTAGACATGCCTGTCTGTCTTTTTTTAATATCATAGGAGGCAAAGAAACAGATGGGTCACCTGATGTTAAGCGATCACCGCCGTCCATAGACACTTGTAACACCAGAGGAGTCGCAAGTGTGTTATCAGCCTGTGTTTGTGGAAAAGGGGAGTGGGTGAAGAGGAAGAAAGAGAAGGGAGAGGAGAGAGGTCGTCCTCCGGTGCTCTCACTGACCGAACGAAACGCAACAATGCAAGCACTGTTACTTCACATCGGTTTTCTGTGAGAGGATGGTACTACCCTGGACGGGCCGACCTATTCATACTGAAACCATTTATAGCATCAGCGTGGCTCTACCACCTAAAAAAACTTGTCTGTTTGAATACAGATCACTGCTAGAGTACTGCGTTCACGATAAAAACAAAATCAAAAAGAATATCCTTGAGTAACATTTAGACTTGATTTCATTAAAATCGGTTCACTCTATCAAAAGTTATTGTAAATTTAATGATGACACGACTTACATACGAGAGAAATGTAGATAAGTAGATGGACTTATGCATTGCAATGATTTTAAAAGTCACTGTTTCTTTTACATTAAATTCCAAGCTGAGGGAGGTACCAGCACAACTAGTTATATAGATAGATATTCTAGATACAGCCGATAAAATGGTGTTATTTATTTATCCCACCAGGTTAACATTCAGTCCCAAAATGGATTCACACCTCTATACATGGCAGCACAGGAAAATCACGATGGCGTAGTGAAATTTCTTCTTGCGAACGGCGCCAATCAAAGCCTCGCAACTGAGGTAAGAAATGTTACGCTAAGATGCCTAACATATATCTACTATAGTTAAGTTATCTATTGTCATACTGTACAGAGTAAGTAATGGTCCATTTGTTGCAAAAGTAAATAAGAATTAAAAGTAAAAGGATCGCCCAATCTAGTCTACGATACAAAAAAAAAATCAAATCATCAATTTTTTTTTATAACATAGGAGGCAAACAAGCAGTTGGGTCACCTGATGTTAAGTGATCACCAACGTCCATAGACACTTGCAACACCACAGGAGTCGCAATTGCGTTGCCAACCTGATTTTGGGGCGGGAGGGAGAAAGGGAAGAGGAGAGGGTGAAGGTGAGGAAAGGTGTGCCTCCGGCGCTGTCACTGACCGAACGAAACGCAACAATACAAGCACTGTTACTTCACGTCGGTTTTCTGTGAGAGGGTAGTACTACCCCAAATGAGCCAAACCATTCATGCTGAAATCAATAATAGCTTCAGCGTGGCTCTATCACCTACAATTTTATTTATTCAATTCAGACCCTGAGAAGGTGCTTATGAACGTGAAAGCAGCCACCGTTTCGGAAAACAATCCAGTCATCGATAAGAACCAGCAAGAAAGTCGATTTCGTTTATCTCTTCATGTCATATTTTTACGAAACATAAATAATTACATTCGTTATTAGTAAATGTACAGAGAGGGCGTCATTTTCAGACGTTACTATAGCTCAAATATTGATTCTTGGCCCTATAAATAGCCTTTAGATGTTAAAACCAGCTTGACATGGTTCTAGAACTATCTATCCGGCAAATCGGTAATGTGTTTTGTGACTTTGTCATAAAACCTAACACTATTACCTAAAAAATTGTTTTTGGACTTAGTGAGTCTGAAGCATAGAATGATTTGTTCATGGAACTAGTTTGTTACTGTTTCTAGTATTTAAATTATGTTGGTATTTTACTAGATCCAGCATTTCTAAGTATACAGATATCAATAAGGTGTTTAATGCCCAGTAATATTATGAAGGCGTCGGCCAAAATGTATTTCATCGCAGACGTGTGTTAAAAATTAACCAAATAATAGTTATTGAAACATATCTTCAACAATAAAAATATTTCACTCAAAATACAAAGATTTGATCTACAATGTTCGTCAGGAGACTTTTTATGTTAAAATAGTCCATTTGAAGCGGTTTTTGTAAATAGTATTTATTAAAAAAAGGACGGTATGAGTATCAGAGGTCACTGATATATCGTTAATTTTAGTATCACCAACCACATCTACACTAGTTTTACGCAAAAATAGGTTTTATGTTGGCACTTCTGTACCATTTTTTAAAAAGTTAATTTCGAGAAGAATTTATTAAATTATTAACTACAGAGTCAAGAAAGGTAGACTTCATTTATTCCCCTTTAGATAACCCATTCGTGCTGTTATGTTTAATTAAAATTAATAATAATTGGAAGTACTTCACTTGATATAGGATGGATTCACTCCTCTTGCGGTGGCGATGCAACAAGGCCATGAGAAAGTCGTGGCTGTGTTACTTGAAGCAGACACTCGGGGCAGAGTTCGCTTACCGGCTCTTCACATTGCGGCTAAAAAAGATGACGTGAAAGCTGCAAATCTATTACTTGAAGTAAGCTTTAATTTTAAACAAGAGTTAGTCTAGTGGCTAAATTAAATTACATAGAATGTAAACGTCTTGCAAAGCAATTAAAATGCATATACTTTATTATACAATTGAAAGTTTTTTGTCATTGCAAATTACCTACTATTATACGAAATTATATATTACTGATATCATATGTACTTTGAATCATAGGTTGAAATTACATAATAGAGAAACATTCTTTTAAAGGGATCTAACAAACGTATAAATGAATAAATATATAATATAATAACCCTATAAACCATGCTTTACAGGGTAAACATAGTGAAATTGGTGCTTCCAGCATACAGCTCTCCGATTTTACATTATTAGTATATAGGTTATGATCCATGGGTAATAACTGAATACCCAGTACTGGAAGTTATCTTATATACTCTAATAAAATTAATTAAACCATGAAAAAATTTACCTCATTATAGTATTAAATTTTTCTTGGAACAAAGTTCTTTAACGTGGCTTGCCATAGAAGTTAACCGATAGATATCGTTACGTAAAGGTAATGTGTTCCGCCCGTTGTTTGAGACCATTTCTATGTTTGTCTCGTCTATTGTATGAAAGAGTGTTTGTGTATGTATACTAGTCTCAAAATTTGAACAGAGGTATTGTGTGCCTCAAATTTTTAACGTCATTGTTGATCACCTGGAAATATCTTAAAAGCTTACTATTATTTCGGATTTTCAATTTTAATAATTCACTATCTTGCATTTAATTCGTAGAATATTAAAAGTAACTTTTTAATCGATTTCATACTTTCGATAAGATTTTTTTTTCCTTGTGGATATCCTCACATTTTTTTGTATCGCATATATTTTGTATTCCTGAAACAGAATGAACACAATCCTGATGTGACGTCTAAATCTGGATTTACTCCGCTGCACATAGCGGCCCATTATGGCAACGAATCGGTGGCTAGGCTGCTTCTGGCCAAAGGAGCAGACGTCAACTGCGCCGCAAAACACAACATATGCCCGTTACATGTTGCTGCTAAGTGGGGTAAGTTTTCGACCGTAGGTATAGCATAGATTTTTCCTCGGGTATTACTGTATTTGTAACTTTTTAAGGCTGCATTTTTGCAATACCTCTCGTTTCCTATTGAGATACTATAACTAGACATGAACATTTCATGCAACATAGCAATTTTTCATGTCAAATGAACCATAATATAATTATTTTGAATTTATATAGGACATTAAAAATTATCATATGAATTTTGAATCCAAAATGTCAGTAAAGTATTCGCAGTAAACAGGCCGAGTAAATCTTTGGGTGGGTATCCTTTGTGGATTGCGTTTCTGATATTGGGAGGAACTTAAAAAATGGTCACTTTTGTAAACACTCGTCAGTTTTCGAAGCCAGAAAATAATATAGCCATAATGTGATATTCTCACTATCCTTTCTAATATTAGAAATGGGAATTTGAGCGTTTAATTGTTAAGCTTTGACGCCTTACCTATTCAACTTATTATGATGAAATTTTGCATACATGTTGTCCAGAGTACCGTAGAGGATAAAAAGACAACATAACTGTTCCTGAGCTATAGGGTAATGCAAATGCGAATGAAAGGCGAGCGAGGACGCGA
This sequence comes from Antheraea mylitta, assembly GCA_014332785.1. NCBI lineage: Eukaryota > Metazoa > Arthropoda > Insecta > Lepidoptera > Saturniidae > Antheraea > Antheraea mylitta. The sequence continues at coordinate 942,040 of JACEII010000117.1, forward strand.
GCAAAATTAATTTCAACAAAGAAAATTAATGTTATGAACACCGCAATACTAAAACTTACTTGTAAATAAGATTTCTTTAATGTATTTTTTTATGTAATAGGAGGCAAACGAACAGGTGGGTCACCTGATGTTAAGTGATCAACGCCATCTATAGACTAGCAACACCAGGGGCGTTGTAAGTGCGTTGCCAGCCTGTGTTTGGGGGAAGGGGGAACGGGAATTGTGAGGGAGGGGAGGTAGTCCTCCGGTGCTCTCACTGACCGAACGAAACGCAACAATGCAAGCACCGCTACTTCACGTCGGTTTTCTGTGAGAGGGTGGTATCACGGGCGAGCTGATCCATTCGTACTGAACCCAGTAATAGCTTAAGCGTGGCTCTACAACCTACAAATAAAGAAATGATAATATTGTAGACTTTTTGGTTTACCCGGATCTGGATGCATTTAATTCGCAGTGGATTTAGAAAAAGAGGTTACTAACGCAGAACTTATTAAATTTATTTTATAAAAATAATAATATAATATTAAGTCTTTACCTATGAAATTGCCGTTTTGTATGAAAAAGTTTAAACGATTTTTTTTTTATGTATTTTTTGTTTATATTAGTCGAAGTAATTACCCATGCAATCAATGCATCTTTGCCAGCGCAGTGGCAGTTATTGATGCCCTTCTTAAAGAAATCAGCGGGACGGGAGGCAACAAATTCTTCAAAGGCATTTTGTACTGCCTCCGGGTATTGAATTTTTTCTCCGCCAAGGAGTTATCCAAATTCTGGAAAAAGTAGTAGTCTGTAGGCGCGACGTCTGGTGCGTAGGGCGGATGACGGAAAACTTCCAACCCCAGTTATTGCAACTTGGAGACCGTCTGCTGTGCAGTATGAGGTCGCGCGTTGTTGTGCAGGAGCAGCGGAGACGAGCGATTGACCAATGCTGGTTGGAGATGACCAGCTTCTTCATCATTGTGTTCAGTTCTTCACAGTACACATCTGCACTAACTCTCACCACATTTGGTAAGAAGCTGTGATGAATCACACCGGCGCTAGACCATCAAACAGTGACCATCACTTTTCTAGGGATAAGTTTTCGTTTAGGGCATTGTTTAGGTGCTGAACCAGGATCCAAACAACTTGCTGAGCGTGTATGGTTATCAAACAGAATCCATTTTTCATCGCAGGTAACAATACGGTTCAAAATTCCTTAATTTGTGTGTCTGTTGAGCAGTGCAAGGCACATCTCAACGCGTACTTCGCGCTGGCGATCATTGAGTTCGTGGGGCACCCATTTATCAAGCTTTTTTACCATTCCAATTTGACGCAAATGGACCAATATTGTTTTAACGCTAACGTCGAAAGCTCCTGCTTATTCAGCCGTAGATTGTGTATCAACAGCTTCCATAATTGCCTTTAATTCGTCATTGTCGACCAAAGTCTTCGAACGACTGCAAGGTTCATTTTTCAGGTCAAATATCCCAGAACGGAAGCGAGCAAACCAATATAGGGTGGTGCGTTGGTTTGTAGTGTTAGCTCCGTAAACGTCGTTGATGTTGCGTGCCGCTTGTGCCGCGTTGCTGCCACGACGGTACTGATATTCCATAACTACTCGAATTTTTAACGTATCCTTGATGACAATAAAGACTGAAATGCGATGAGAATGTAACACTAATCAATAAACAAATGACTACTTTTGGAAAAAGGAGCCATGATATTAAAATAAAATTAATTTGAAAATAGAATTCTTAGCCAAACAAAAATTATTTTAATTTGAAATGGCCAATACTGCAAAACGGCAATTTCGTAGGTAAAAAACATATTATTTGGCGATAATAATTTTAGGTGGTAGAGCCACGTTGAAGCTATTATTGGTTTTAGCATGATTGGGTCGGCTCCTCCGGGGTAGCACCACCCTCTCACAGAAAACCGACGTGAAGTAACAGTGCTTGCATTGTTGCGTTACGTTCGGTCAGTGAGAGAGTCGGAGACCCATTTCTCCTCTCCTCCCCTCTCCTCTGCCTTCCCCTCTCCTCTAACCTCTCTCCCTTTCTCTCCATTCCGCCAAACACAGGCTGGTAACGCACATAACAACAGGTGACCCTCATGTTCGTTTGCCTCCTATCTATACTAATATTATAAAGAGGTAAAGTTTGAGAGTTTGTGACGTAACTTTGTGACATTGTAGGGGGTAATCTCAGGAACTACTGATCCGATTTGAATAATTCTTACAATGTTATATAGCTCATTCATCGAAAATGGTTATAGACTATATATCGCTAAGACCAATAGGAGCGGAGCACAGATGAAAAATGTTTCAAATTCGGGATGTTTTTTCTTTTTGAGAACTGCTGCGTGTTAGTGTTAGTGATTCTATTCCACGCGAACGAATTCGCGGGAAGAGGCTAGTATGATATAAAAAAAATGAAAGAAAGAATTAATTTTAAATATTCCTGTACACCTATCAGGTAAAGAGAATATGGTATCGCTGCTCTGTGACAATGGAGCTAATGTAGAAGCGCGTACTAGAGATGGCTTGACTCCTCTCCATTGCGCTGCGCGGTCCGGACATGAGAGGGTGGTGGAAGCTTTGCTGGATAGAGGTGCACCTATCACTAGTAAAAGCAAGGTAATTTATATTCAAATTGATATGTCATTTGTTTCTGTTTCAACAATTTATATGTATACCTATATATATAAATCAAATTCGGTTTAGATACAACATTCAAGTCAAAACTCAAACAAACTCAAAAACGGCTAGGCCGATAGTCCAGACTAGGCCGCCCTCGGCAGCGGCTCAAGCCTAGGTTCATTCCCTCGGCGTGGAGCCCTTGAGTGCGCTGCTCGCGCGATACAGTGGCACAAAATATCACATCACTGCGACAACTTTACATATATCACCCCCACACACGTACACTTATACACATTTATACATAAAAGTGGAAGGGTTTTATTTTTCTCCCTTATCGAACTGAAATAGTTTAAAAAATTTTCCGATACGAATAAGAGTTGTTGAGGTATGTATGCTTGGTACACATATATGTTTCAACAATTCATATATGTATGAATAGTTAGCTTAGGTTAGCTCAGATAGGTCGCGAGTTTCATCCATAAGGGATTTCCCCACGTAAAAAAAAAAAAAAGATAGGTCGCGAGTTTAGCGGAAGAGGCGGCCATCGCCCAGACGTGGACCATGCCCCCCCGCAGAACGATGTCGACGCGTCCGGAGCCCGCCTCCGTGGTGCCCTCACGGAGGTTTGCGACGCGTCGATGCCGCGGAGCGTACACCGCTCAGACAAACGGGTGGTGTACTGGTGGTCGCCGGAGATCGCCGATCTCCGGGTGGCCTGTACCGCGGCCCGGCGGCTGTTCGGGCGCAGCCGCCGGTGGCGTCACCGGGACCCCGAGGCGGAGGCCCGGTTGTATCGCAGCCATAGGGAGTGCAGGAAGACCCTGGAGGCTGCCATCAGCCGGGCGAAGGAAACGGCATGGGAGGAGCTGCTGCAAACGCTGGCGGGGGATCCTTGGGGGCGTCCGTATCGGATCGTCGCAAGAAGTTACGATCCTGGGCGCCCCCGGTGACGGAGACCCTCCAGCCGGAGGTGGTGGCGATGGTCGTGGGAGAATTATTCCCTGACCCTACCCCGCTACCGGCTCCTCCCATGCTGCCGCCCGGGCGGAAGTTGAGAAGGTGTCTGACGGTCCTCCTCCAATTACGGAGGAGGAGATGGGGAGGGCTGTCGAACGCCTCCTGAACCGGCGGAGAGCGCCCGGCCCAGATGGGGTCCCGGGTCGGGTGCTTGGCCTTGCGCTGGGCCATCTTGGGGGGAGACTTCGGGAGCTGTTCGACCGGTGTTTAGCGGTTGGACGGTTCCCGAAGCTCTGGAAGCTTGGGCGGCTCTGCCAGATGGCAAAGGAGGGCCGCCCTCTGGACTGCGGCTCCAGGTATCGGCCCCTCGTCCTGCTGGACGACGTCGGGAAAGTGCTGGAAAGGGTCGTCTCTTCCGGAGTCGCCAGCACTTAGAGGGAGCGGGGCCGAATTTATTGGACGCGCAATTTGGCTTCCGGACAGGGCATTCAACTGTGGACGCCCTGTGCCTCCTCAAGTCGCTGTCCACGCAGGCGACCTCCCAGGGGGAAAGGGCGCTGGCGGTGTCCTTGGACATTGCCAACGCCTTCAACAGCCTGCCGCACGGGGTCATTCAGGAGGCGCTCCGTTAATTTGGAGTGCCCTCATATCTGCGGTGGCTGTTGGAGGCGTATCTCGAGGACAGGGAGGTCGCCTACGTGGATGGCGACGGGCGGATGGTCCGGCGGGCGACGAAGCAGGGGGTTCCACAGGGATCGGTTTTGGGGCCGCTCCTGTGGAACATGGGCTACGACTGGGTGCTCCGCGGCGCTCTCCCATATGGAGCGCGCCTAATATGTTATGCGTATGACACCCTAGGCGTAGCCCAGGGGTGGGATTGGAAGGAGGTGGAGCACCTGGCTACGATGGCCACAACCCTCGTGGTCAGGCGCATAAGGAGGTTGGGCCTCAGGGTGGCCCTCGTGAAGACCGAGGCCATACTTTTTCATGGGCCTCGGCAGGGGCCACCACCTGGGGCCCACATTATAGTGGAGGGCGCCCGAGTAAGAGTGGGGGCCCAAATGAAGTACTTGGGCCTCACCCTGGACGGGCGCTGGTGGTTCGAGCCCCACTTAGCCCCACTTCGCGACACCTGGGCCGCAAATTGCTAGGGCGGCGGCGGCACTCGGCCGGTTGCTCCCCAATATTGGGGGGCCGGGGGCTGGGTGTCGGCGACTGTATATGGGAGTCGTGTGGGCGATGGCCACTTACGGGGCACCGGTCTAGGCGGACGCCCTCTGGGCCACCAACGTGCGCGCGCTTCGCTATGCAAGGATATTAGAGAAATTTACGAGGACGGATTGATTGATTTTGATTAATTATTTATGTTTGTATATAACAAGATTCGTCACAGGGAGTTGACCTAAATGCATTGTGAAACACGGTCTCCGCCGCCTCTTCAATATGAAGCAGGAGGGAGAAATTTCCTCTCTCGAGGTGCGGGTTCCCCGTTCGAACATCTACGGGGACCCAAGCGCGTGACCAGGGTTTGGAGGAGCACGTGCTCATCGCTAACCCTCGGCTCTGGATCACACACGCGCAAAGGCGGCACAGGGGTTTTTAGTGAGTAGGAGTTTCAATAACCTTTGCACTGTTCCCCGACAGTGCGAGGTGTATCCATGACGGATTTTCCCTTGTATAAAAAAAAGAATGTAATTCATGCATTAAATAGTTTAACAGAAATTACAATAACAATACTACGCAAACCTATCCAATTCGACTTAATAAAGCAAATAGCTTCTTACCACGTGAATTGCAATGTGATTAAAACACTTTCTATTTCGATATTTGTACACTTATTAAACTTAATTCAGTTTAAGTATTCATTTTATCTCCATAAAAACTGACTTTACTTCAGCTAACAAGTAAACACAGCATTTATTAATTCTAAGGCGGTAAGCAGTTCATCGGGTATGTTATTCGTTTATAAACAAACTGGTCTCTGCCCGCGACTTCGCTCGCGTGGAATAGTTACTTTTGACTAACGCTAACACACAGCAGACACTCTCAAGACGAAAAAAAACTTCGATTTTTAAATATTCTTCATCGATGATCCGCTCCTATTGGTCTTAGCGTGATAATTACAGTCTGTACCATCCTCGATAAATGAGCTATATACCATTGAAAGAATTTTTCAAATCGGACCAATAGTTCTGGAGATTACCCCCTACAAAGTCACAACGTCACAAACTCACAATGACACAGACTCACAACGTCACAAACTCACAAACTTTACCTCTTTATAATATTAGTATAGATTTACATATATAAATGATATTGGAATATTTGATGTTCTTCCCTGCCGTTTTTTTTATTTTTTCTTGAACTGATTACGCTTTAGGAAAACCTTTAATAATTATACACTCACAATATAAAATATCAATGACAGATTCGTAGCTCATGACAATGCAAAAAATAAAAGTCGTTCCACTTGATATTTTGTAATATATTTGTATAACGCGCAATGAGAGTCGCAGTAAAAAGATTACTAGCGCGTAAACATGAAAATGGAGTTCCTACAACGCTATTGACAAAGTGGTAACAGCTTCACCGGACTACAAATTCCTCGCTGTTTTAACCCCACCAGACTATTTACTTCCCTAAAGCTGCTTTTAAAAGTCAGCTCTTTTAACATCATTGATTACATTGTAATGTAATATCAGGTGTCATTATAATCAAATGCTAGATCATATAAAGAATTTAAAAAAATCTCTAAAATGGCTTAACCGATTTTAATCACATGACTTGTTGCGTATATTTGTTAATTTAAAAATAGGTAGATTAGAGTTCTGATTCTGAAAACATAACTATGTTGTTTTAGTGTTATAATTATTTTTAACTATCGGGCACGGCACACGTTGTCCCGCCCTGATTACAAAAAAATCATTCACAAATTATACACCAAAACCTTCATCACAAATCACTTTATCTACTAGTGAAAAGCGTATGAAAATCTGTTCAGCAGTTTCTGAGTTTATCGCGAACAGACAGACAGACACTTTAGGGGATTTTGTTTTATACTATGTAATGAAAACATAGATAAGTAAAAAATATACTGTCTTTTCTTATGTAAGGAAAAACATCCTTTAAACTACTGTTTGTATTAAAATCTAAGGTAATTCTTCAAATTACATGTTAATAATTATAATATTGTTATTTAAAATGAGTTAATACAAATGCGTATAATTTTACTAAATAGTGTAGATTACTTTTTAAATTAAATAAATAACTTTTTGCATTGAAATTAAACCAAAATTAGATCTGATATTGTAGTGATTTGTTGACAAAGCTTAGAGATACGGGTGATTTCTTACTCAACTACTGAAGTATCAACGTACAGAGTTTCTTAACTTTAAAGCAGATCGACACTGTAAATTCTAAAGATCTAAATTGGTTATTGTTGTAATTGTTTTAAATGCTTACGTCTGCGAGCAGAACGGATTAGCTCCCCTACACATGGCCGCGCAGGGTGACCACGCTGAGTCGGCACGCGTCCTCCTCTCGCGTAGGGCACCGGTCGATGACGTCACTGTCGACTACCTAACAGCTTTACACGTCGCTGCTCATTGCGGGCATGCTAAAGTTGCTAAGCTTCTCTTAGATAGGTAAGAATTACATAAGTTTTATATCATTATATTGTACCGATCTCTTCCCTTTCAAATTTCCTTTAAAATCTAAGATATAGGAATGTAATAAATGTTATAATGGACATTATTTTTCACTTCAGCTTGGTATCGACTGAAAACTGGTCTTATTGTAAAAAAGAGCGTTTTTAATTAACTAATATAATAAACATAATTAAAACCGCGCTCTTTAGTTGAATCTGATAATGGTTGACATTCTTGATATATAACGGTAAATATATATAGATATAATAGGTTTTTTTTTTCGAAATAACTACGCTATTGACCCAGCAAGGTCTTAACAGCTTTACCGGATAAGATATAATAGGTATAATATATACGTGTTGATTTATTAATTATACAATACATAATTAATTAAAATATAATAAAATAAGTATGTGTATACTTATATACACGCGTTAGAAGTTATATTTATTTGGCTTACCAAGATAAAAATCTTTTCAAAAATTTTATCTCTCGCCTTAATCTACGTTTGTACAACAAACGACACTAACAATAGAAAAAAGGTATTTAAAACATTGAAAGCTTTAATGCAACAACAAATACAAAGAACAAAATGTTGACTATAGCTAACTTCAGTGTGTTGGTTTTTCGTGGCGGTGTGCGTGCATCATAACTTCAGGGTGTCGGTTTTTCGTGACGGTGTGCGCGCATCGTAATAGCTTCAGGGTGTCTGTTTTTCGTGACGGTGTGCGTGCGCATCTTAATTTTTTTTCTCTAATACGCCAGAAGAAGTATAACTTCAATAATTTATAAATTGATTAAAATATGTTGAACATACACGTGTAGTAACCAAAATCGAATACATATGTTTCGCTTCGTCCGCAATTAAATTTATAAGAATGTAGTGTTTAAGATTTATTAGTTTAAGATATATTAGTATTCTTTATAGCAATTATTAGAGTATAAAAAAATGTATTATATTGAAATAAATAAATAATATATTGAAGTGAATGTAGGCCCAATATTGAAGTGAATGTAGGCCAAATACAGAAAATGTAAAAACTAAAGAATGAAGTGTAAACTTTGGTAAAGACAATTTATAAACCTTATCTAAGTATCCGTAGATTGCTAATTTACTATCCAACTCATATATGTAGCACTACATTATATGGAAAATAAAGCAATCGTGAATTTTTTTACATTCTTATTAAGTTATGTGGAGATAATTATTGAAAAACATTAACATCTAAAATAAGAATACATAAACGGTTATCAGAAGTGAAAGAAAAAAACACGAGGCAATTGAGTGAGTATTGTTTTTTTGATCTTTTGTTCTTAACAATTTCTTAATGTAATTCAGAAACGCTGACGCCAACGCGAGGGCCTTGAATGGATTTACGCCTCTTCACATCGCTTGTAAGAAGAACAGGATTAAGGTCGTCGAATTGCTGTTGAAATACGGAGCTAGTGAGTATTAATAGATAAATTCTCACGTAGAAAATATGTTTATCATCTAGAATTTGTTCAATCTATTTGTCACTTGGTTTACCATTTTGGCACTATTTTAAATATTGCGTGTCTTTGTTACTATGAATTTAAGTCTTGAATTTTTTTTTAGTATAATTTAGATGATGATTTTCCTAGCAGAATATCGCTCACCTGCAAACTGTCGTTGGGAGTGAAACACCATGCAAGTTGACAGTTTATAGCTACTGTGTAGTACTTCTACGCGGTTGTGTTGACCTAATTCACGAATTTGTATTCTGGAGTGATTGCATTTTAATTTTGCTTAACTATTAAGTTATATAAGTTATTTTTGGGTGTAAGGGGTGTCGCGTAACATCTTAAGACTTGAGACACCCAAGCCAACCTCACCTGCACGTGGTGCACCCTGCTGAATAACGAACGAGGTAATGGCGAAAGTGGGGTGGTAGGGTTTTACAACCTGACTGGGTCGCAACCACCATGTATTTGGCGAAAAAGGCCGTCATAGTGACTCGCTTCTGCGTGTCGCGTTTCGGGATCAGCCTGTGCATATCCAGTATCGGGTGACTTTCGTCATTATGGCCGGCATGACAGCGGCGATCGGCGATGGATAATCTGTCTCTCGGTGGTTGCCAATGTTTTTGGATTGTACTATGCTTAACATCAGGCGTAATACAGTCACTATGTCGTGCTTCAATAAAAACAATCCTTTTTGATATCTGAATAGAAGTAGTTCTTATATATTCAGTTGGATAAGATGATTAATATTAGTTTGTATATCTTTTTGTGTATCGACGTTCAAAGGAGGCAATAAAATAAATATTATAAAGAGCATCTTTCCATTCAGGTATCCAAGCGACTACAGAGTCGGGGTTGACACCGTTACACGTTGCTGCATTTATGGGGTGCATGAATATCGTAATTTATTTACTGCAACATGAAGCCAACCCTGATGTACCAACTGTTAGAGGAGAAACACCTCTACATCTTGCAGCTAGAGCTAACCAGGTATAAGACAACAGACCAATGTGTAAGACGAATTTTGTTCTTGAATTGTTTTGTAATAACCAAAAGATTTCATAGAATTAACTTTTACTCACTTTTTTCAATATTAGATATCACATTAACATTTTATTTTGAATAAATTAAAAAATTAATCTTTAAATCTTAACTCCTTTCATTCTTTAATGTAAGGAACATTTTCTTCTTTTTTCACGTTTTTTAAGTAACTTGTGCTGCATCAAAACTTCATCTTCTAATTCCGTTAATCACTTTATATCTGAGTAATGACTCTACTCTTTTAATATAACAAGATGGAATGAATACCCATAACAAGTAAAATAATTATAAAAATAAAACGCTAGTGGCTGTGTTTTTCGATTTTCTTTATACCTTACAAAAAGAAAACAGGTGTTTACTATTAGATCGATACATAATCTAATCTGTTTTCAATGCGAAAAATGTACATTATCATTTAATAACTTTATAATTCTGGCAATCTTATATCATTTGTTAAATATGGTAAATCATTTTATAAAAAAGGAATAGGTATTGGTAATATCAATAATCGAAACAATACTGATATTAGTTAAAAAAAAAACCTTAAAATGCAAACCAATCTCCAGACGGATATAATTCGTATTCTGCTGCGCAATGGTGCGGCAGTGGAAGCAAAGGCCAGAGAGCGTCAAACGCCTCTACATATCGCCTCCCGTCTGGGAAATGTGGACATCGCCGTTCTCCTCTTACAACACGGCGCTGACGTGAGGGCTATAACTGCTGATCACTATAACCCGCTCCATATTGCCGCAAAACAGCACAACCATGATGTAAGTTTTGCAAATTATAATATTTATACCAAACGGTTTTATTTTATACTCTTGAGCATTTGACCACAATCTCGTCTGGTGATAAATGAAGATGTGGTCCGAGATGGTAAACATGCAATAATCCTAGAAGCAACTGGCTCTCAAGTGTATTCGTCAAAATACACCAACATGATGTTGGCGATAAACTTTCAATGGTGATGGTATGGTATGGTACTAGCCAGATGGCATTAAAAAAAGCTTACGATACATCTTTGCGACATTATATCTGTTCTATTATTGATCAGGTATTCAGATTTGAAACATGTTATTATTTTGAATATACTTTGATTCAGGTAGCAGCAGCTTTGATTGAACATAACGCGCCTTTGACGGCAACCACAAAGAAAGGATTTACAGCACTACATCTTGCAGCTAAATACGGAAACTTAAAGGTATATCCTTATTAAACTGTGCGTTATTCTTCAGCAATTTAAAAATATAATGAATTAACAAAATTTCACAGTGACAGGACTCTGTTTCAGTTAATAGGTATCTGACCAGGGTTATAAAATAGTAGGGACCTATCCGGGTTGACATGGAACCAATGATTTAACAAATATCACTAACTTTCAAGTATACTTTGTTCAATATCAGTTTAAAGTTTTTTTTTTCGAACACACCACACTATTGGTCTTGCAAGGCTCTTACAGCTTCACCGGACCATATCAGTTTAAAGCTTTAGGTTTGGATCAAATTATAGAAAAATGATGAATGTAGTTATTATTCTGAAATTAGATTAATTTCATTGTAGGTGGCAAATTTACTATTAGCTCACGGTGCATCGCCAGATCAAGCTGGAAAGAACGGCATGACTCCACTTCATATTGCAGCGCAATACGACCAGCAAGCAGTAGCTACTACGCTACTAGAAAAAGGGGCTGATGCTAAAGTACGTCTGATGTTGGCTTAACTTTATATGAATTACATATGAATCTAATTTTCTCTAACAATAATTTTTAAATATATTTCTATGAAATCTATATATCACTTATTTAGCTATATTGACACTAATATTGAGAACAATAGTTATTCTGAAGGTACAAAGTGTATTGTATAAAATAATATGTTTAATTTCTAGTGCCGTATAAAAATGAATTTTCGCATGTACCAATTTATCTTTATTGTTTCACTTGTTTAATTTCATAATTAATGAAAAAATTGCAGTTTGACTAACTGTGTGTCGATATAGCTATATCGTATAAGGTATAATAGTTTTCATTTTTGTTATTTTAATAGGCTGTTGCGAAAAATGGTCACACTCCGCTTCATATAGCGGCTCGAAAGAACCAAATGGAGACGGCAGCCACACTCCTCGAGTACGGTGCTTTAGCCAACGCAGAATCAAAGGCTGGATTTACTCCACTGCATTTGGCAGCACAACAGGTTATTAAAAGAGGGCTTATAAATTAAAATAACAGAATATAGGCTTAGTTTACTTGTTAAGCACATTTATTAGAAGCTATTCGTTTACAGCCGGAGGTTATGTACGTTTTTGTTAAATTATTTTCCATTTATATATTTGTTCAAGATCTATCCTTCCTTTCATGTTCAGGGTCATACAGAAATGACTTCACTACTCCTCGAACATGGCGCTGAAGTGGATCATCAGTCGAATAATGGACTAGCTCCTTTGCACTTGGCTGCTCAGGAAGATAGAGTACCAGTCGCTTCACTGCTTGTGAGGAATGGAGCTGAGGTAAATAGCTTATTATAGACATGTTCTATACTGTAGTTTTGTTTATTGTCTACAGATTCGATGATATTAAATTGTAAAAAAATGTAATTAGTAATGTAATGTTAATCTAATATCGACAATGAGATCTGCAATAAAGATAAGCAAATTTATTTATCTCATAATAAGTCATATCCTACTTAAATACATACCTTAACAGAAGATTTTTTACAACAATGACACAGTAAGGCAGTTTTATATGAAATTATTTAACCATTCGTTTATATATTAGCTAATAGTTTTTTTTTTTTATGTTATGAGGTAACAAACTGACATGCAATCCGCCTGATGTTAGGTGGTCACTGCAGCTTATAGCTATTTACAATTATGTCAAATGGACTGTAGTCCTGAGGAGAGTCATAGAGTACTACTTCTTATAATTGAGCTGGAAGGCCTTGTATACCAGCTTTTTATTAACACTTTGACTACCGCACCGTAATCCAATGTTTCTGTTAGGAAACTATGGATGAGATATTATATTTATAAAAAGATTTAGCGTTCCGATCATAAACGACCATCGTCAAATTACTATAGAAATCGTCGCCGATCGTATATTAACAACGTAGCAGAAAACGTGTTAATTAGTAATATATTTTGCAAAATATTTTTATAAATTAAGAATAAGAAGCCTAAATTTATGATACAGGTGGACATCTGCACAGTGGGTGGTTACACACCTCTACATATTGCCAGCCACTATGGGCAAGCCAATATGGTGAGATTTCTACTCGACCAGAAAGCATCTATCAAAGCCCAGACTTCTCATGGGTAAGCATTGGCACATGTCATTTTGTTAATACTTTTAAAAAAATATATAACTTTTAAAACGAAATTTAAACTACATCCGGGAACGCATTACTTATATGTATTCAGTTTAGATAAGAACTTCCGAAATAACTTTAAAAATGTAAGAGTGGTGAACAGAATAAGGTTTTATTTAATTTAGAGGAATTTATTTTGTTTAATATTACCTGGCAGCCGAAAAATGATCAAATACATGAGTAATAAAATAAATGCAGTTATATAAAATTCCTAGGGAACAAATACAATTGGGTTGACTGACTCTATTGATTTGATAAAAATTGTCTTAAGTTTAACAGACACCGCATGATTATTTATATCAATATTAATTTACTAATTTCATTCTAGTTCTGATAAAGAAAAAGTTACTTCTATATGAACTTTTATTAATGTATCTTTATTTTTACAGATATACGGCGTTGCATCATGCAGCTCAACAAGGTCATATCAACATCGTCAACATCCTACTGGAGCGTAAAGCTGATGCAAATGCTATTACTACGGTAAATTCATTAATCTATTTCAAACTTAGGCAACATTTGTCAGTTAGTTGATTAAAATAACTAAGTTGATATATTTTATGGTTCAGTAATTGTAATCTTTAAATTCAAATTAGGATTGTAGATTCGTTACAAATTTGCAAGGGAAGAGATTTAATTAATAATATTTAGCAAGTTGCTGACTGAGAACAGTCACCTTAAACAAGTGGGTCTAGAAATGTGAAATTTTGAATTTCTGTTTCCTATATAACATTAGTTAGATCTAAGAAAAGATTTTGGAGAATTCATTTACTAATAAAACCAATAATGCTAAACATCCTATAACTCTTTTGAAGAATTTTTTTAGCACGACATTAGAATTTTTGTTAAACTTTTATTATAAGACCTAGATAGTTTTATGTTTATGTTGGAAATAGAACGGACAAACACCTCTGGATATAGCTTCGAAGCTTGGATATGTTACGGTGATGGAGACTCTCAAGGAAGTGTCGGAGCCCTCGATGGCTCCAGCTTCACAGGAGAAATATAAAGTTGTCGCTCCAGAGACAATGCTGGAAACCTTCATGTCGGATTCCGAAGAGGAAGGAGGTAATCTGACTGAAATTTTGCAAAAAAACCTATCGTCCAAGTTTTTGGCCGGATCATAGTCTCTCATGTAGTGGCTTTTATATTTAACTTATAAACCTGTGTTATTTTATTCTATATTTTGTAATATTCGTGGCATTTTACGTAATATAGTTGGGTTATTGTGCGTAAGTGGATGGAAAATAATACCACGGAGCTTGAATTCTAAGTTGATACATGAACTCTCTGGGAAGTTCTAGCAAGGGCCACCATCTTACAATTTTAGAACATTTAATAGTTTCAACATGAATGGGTCGGCTTGCCCAAGGTAGAACCAACCGACACACAGAAAACCGACGTGAAGTAATAGTGTTTGCGTTGTTGCGGTTCATTCGTCAGTGAGAGCGCTGAAAGCCCACCTGCCAAACACAGGCTGGCAACTCCCCTGGTATTGCTGGTGTCTATGAACGGTGGTGATCACTTAACGTCGGATGACCCACATGTTCGTTTGCCTCCAATGGTATAAAAAAAATGATTAAAAAGATCGCAAAGCACTTGTAATATTATTAATATTACAATGGTAGTAATAACTTGGAATATTGGTAGTCAAAAATAAAATAAAATTGTCCAATGAGCATAAATTGATCTTACAACTGATCATCATGAATGATTCCAAACAGCTTTAAAGCTGGGTTTTGTTTTGTTTTTAATTTGAATACTTTACTTCAAGTCTCCCAACTTGAGGTAAACTCCCGTGATTCTTATGCTGTTTTCTGTCAAATTTCCTACGCTTGATCGAAATATTATATCGAAAGTTACTTAAACCTATTAAGAATTGTAACGCTCCACAGGTGATGACACAATTCTCAATGATCAGCCATACAGATACCTTACAGCTGACGATATGAAATCACTGGGAGACGACTCACTTCCGATTGATGTCACTAAAGATGAAAGGACCGAATCAGCCATGAGCCACAAAAATATTATGGAAATTTCACAAGGTAAATAAGTTCTATACAAGCACGTTAAATACAATTAAATAACAATAGTGTCCATTGAGAGATCTGTAATACATCACTGACCACGCTATTATATCGAGCTTCTCAGTTTCTATATACTGGTTAATCCCGAGACGTACCATCGTGATCATATAATTATTGTAGTGGTCGATCTGGTAGGACGAAATTGTTGTACCGCCGACCGGAAAAAAATCTAGAGTGTAATATAATTTTAGAAGAATATCATTTGCGATTATTATTTTCAACCTCGTCAGGAATTTGTTAAATGTATTGCTAAAATCGCCCATATTATTACTTTTGCAAGGATGTGTACTACTAGTTTTTAGATTTGTATATTTTTATAATTATCCCATTAATTTCTCTATTAGGTTCAGTTAACGGAATGCCTTACCAGCTCCAACAAGAGGTCGTCGTGAAGAGTATAAGTCGCTACAGTACAACTCAGGCACCAGAGGGCTATTGCTACAATGTAGATCCGACGCAACCCAAGTCAGTATTACTATCGAAACAATCTTATTCATAAGATGTCTTCCTTCTGCTTTATTTTTTAAATTGGACCCGTATCTAGAATCTTTGCTTTCATTAATAGCCTTAGTATAATCAAGCAATACATGTTTACAACACTATTAATTGCTAAGAAGTAAACTTTTGAAGCGATGATGAAATCAATTTTTAAATATTGCTATGGTCTAGTACGTTTCGTATAAGAAAACATCATAATGATACTACAGCATGGTGGTAGGACTTTTTTTGAAGTCCACCCTCCTGGCTACTACCTTCAAGTCTGCTTTAAGCTGTTTCTAATTACCTGTTTGTGTATTCTGGTTATTTGTAATTAAGAGCCAGTCCTACCCTATGTATGGCACGGTACCATCTCCGGCCATATCGCAATTTAACATCAGGTGAATAAAAAACATGTCTTAAAATATTTCCATATAAAAGAATGAGCAAGTGAGACATACAACAGTAGTGATAACTTCAAAAATTTTGATACATTTGACAGACTAGAATTGAATTGTTATTTGTTATCTGGTTTTACTGCAGTATCTGGACAACCGAGTCTAGCTCGGTTCTTTAAAAAACATTTTTAAATTAATATGCACTCTTAGGTTCGCCTCACAAAATTAACATCTATAAAAAAATATATATAAAAGAAAGTATCTCTTAAATTATAATAATAACATTATTCCTCTAATTAAAATAAACTTTTAGGTTTGTCTCACAAAATAAGCATAAAAATGAGAAGTTTCTTCAGTTTCCAAATACGGTAAAACGGATTTTCGAAGCAGCCGATTTCTATCTGAGCTATTTTTGTTTTGACAGCTGTGGCAAAATTTACCTTTATATTCTAGCTACATTTTTTCATTGCCTGAAAACTCAGTTAAAAAGTTTTCTATGAATGAAATCTAACTAGATCGATTTATTGTCCCCAAAACCACCTATATACTATGTTTCACGGATATCACTGACGCCGTTTTTGAGACCCTGAATATAAAAGAGAATTGCTTATTTAAAGGTATTAGATTAGATTCGTACTGTAAAGGTCACATTAAAACACCCATGCGAAGATAGTGCGAATACCGTGGAATGCCTGCTCTCTCTTTCAAACCTGTAAGTTGCGTAATTCTTGCCTATTCGCTCACAGTGGTAACAACGATCAAATATTAACTGTCGTTGTAATAATAATAACCGGCAACGGATAATCAACAGCAGAATGACGATGCCTACAATAATTTTTTATTTATTGTGTAGGAAACCTTTATTACATAATTAGTTTTTGTAACACGTGCTGCCTTTATAAATGTAAAGTTGAGTGGATTTAGATTGCCTTTTTAACTAATTTTAATGTCTCGATACTTCGGTTTGCTTGCAAAAGACTTGGTCAGTTTAAAGTAAAGCAAAACGTAATTGTACGTGCAATGTGGTGTTGCCTCCATCAATTGTAATTTTATATATTTTAATTTATAATTTCAGATTTCAGTATTACATTCTTTTAATTAAAATGTTCTTGTGCACGCAATCTTTGACAATGGTCTTACAGAAAGAAGCTCCAGTGGAAGAAGTAAGTTTTTTGATGTTTTTATCATACCTCCTTGACATTGTCTTTTGTTATTGTATCTTTAATTAATTCTAAACGTATTTTTAAAATAGTGTTCGAACATGTATTTACTTTTAGTCATCTGTAGCCAGATACCTAGATAATAAAATTGATAGAGGCCTGCCGATGTGTGCGCGTCACGCCAAAACTATGCGATAACTTTGTATTAGGGGGCCTAACCAAGTTGCTTATCGACGATCACTAACGCAAATATAAAACGGAAAAATGTATGGAGATCACGTGATAATCATGTGATATAGCGTTCAGATATGTCATCTCTTTACATTTTTCCGTTTTCTATTTGCGTTAGTGATTGTCGATAAGCAACTTGGTTAAACCCCCAGATCTTTTTTAGTTTTACTTCTTTGCCACTGTGCCCTTATAACAAAATATACCGATCATCTAGCCCTAGGGTTATTAAAGTTTTAAGAAACTACGATGCTTATAATCAGTACGCATTGAGGAACGTCTGTTTTTTTTCCTTGGTGTAAGTGACGTGTTGCGTATGCGCAGGACTGAGGAAATAAACGGATAACATTATTTACATAGAAATTTCATAAGCAAAGTATATTTTCTTTATGTTTGGTGATAAACAAGGCTGAAGTTTGGGTATCACCTAATTTTTTTAAAGTTAAATGATGAAAATAATCCTTATGCGTTCTAGTTTCCTGGTGTCATTTCTGGTTGACGCTCGCGGAGGAGCTATGAGAGGATGCCGCGGTGGTGGAGTGAGGGTTATTGTGCCACCACTCTCAGCACAGCAGCCAACAAGAATCACTTGCAGGTTTGAACTCTCATCCGTAATACTTAAGATTTAGAGTCCTAGTTATCAAACTTTGCTGGCGTAAATTGCTTCAAAGGGTTCAGAACTAATTAAGAGTTTGATTTAGATACTTGAAGCCTTCTCGTATCAACCACATGCCTCCATTAATGGAAGGAGAGGCTCTCGCGGCTAGAGTCTTGGAAATGGGTCCGGTCGCAGCTAAATTTCTAGGGTATGTAGTAACTAGTGTTTAATGTATTTTGAAGTCTTTTGGGACGGTGTGAAGTGTATTTTATGAAATGAGAGAGTGTTACGAAAAAGAGATGGCTACAAACAATTATATTATAGTTAAAAGGATACGGCATAAGCGCTTCGATTGCACCTTATTGAGACTTGGTTAACTAGCATATTTTTGACGGCTGCACCGTCAATCCGCCCGTATCTAAGCAACATATAACTATTTCTTTTTCACCACCGATATTGAGAATATGCCACCTTACTTCCACATCTTATCTAAGACAGTGTATATTTACATACTTTACGTAGATGTGCGTTATCGTGCTATCTGTTTTGTCAGAATATAATGTACGTAACCTTTTAGTTATAATATATGTATGTGTAGGCTTCAGGATGTGAGAGAATTAGAGAAAATGCGTTTCTAAACTGTTTTCGTATTCTTCATCTCCTTTTTATGCGATAGTTCGCAGCAGTCTACGTTTCCAATACTCTAACATTATATGCGGGCGTACACACAGATTCTGCATACCGTGGAGACTGGACTCCATACTTTATGCTATATTCTTATTATACCCGAAATATATACAAAGACAGGAAAAAAGACAAATGATGAAATATGCCATTCTTTTAAAATTAATTAGAATATTAAGTATCACTTACTCCTTTCACAAAATAATCTTTTGTATTCTAATTAATTCTGTAACACTATGAGTTACGCACATTGATTCCCGTACATAGTATTTTTTGCGGTAGTCCGGTGAAGCTGTAAAGACCTTACTAGGTCAATAGCGTAGTCAGTTCGAGAAAAAAAAAAAGTATTTTTTGCAGATCGGAAATCATTGTTATTCTGTGTATAGGTGTTAAAAATTTGTACTTGAATGTATATCATCTTCTTAGTCATTACATAGTGAAAAACTAAGTCCTCTGCCGCGTCTGTCTGTATGTTCGCGATAAACTCAAAAATTACTAAACGGATTTTAATGCAGTTGTTACAAGTAGAAACAGTAATTCATGAGGAAAGCATACAATTTGTCAAGGTTTTTTTTATCAAAGTGGGACAACGTATCACTCAAAAAGTACTGGATAGATTTCCGTTTTTTTTACTTATTATAATATATTTGGCTCTTATCTAAAAATAAGATTATCATGATACTTTCATATAATGTAAAGTTATTACAGTTCTGGGAGACTGTAGGTGGTAGAGCCCCGCTGAAGCTATTTTTGGGTCAGAATGAATGGGTCGGCTTCTCCGGGGTAGTACCACCCCTCTCACAGATAACCGACGTGAAATAACAGTGCTTGCGTTGTTGTGTTTCGTTCGGTCAGTGAGAGAGCCGGAGGCCCACGTCCCTTCCTCTTTCCTTCTTTCCTTTTCCTTCTCCTCCTCCTTCTCCCATATACAGGCTGGCAACGCACTTACGTCGTCCCTGATGTTGCTAGTGTCTATGGACGATGGTGATCACTTAACATCACGTGACCCACAAGTTCGTTTGCCTCCTTTGAAATAAAAAAAAACTATGATTTATTTACAAGTATTAATTTTTTTTTTAATTAAGCTATGTCTATTTTCCTGCCGTGGAAAGAAGTAGGGCAAGCGATTTTGTATTTCTGTTTTCTTTTTATATAGAAAAAAAAAAGTTAAAATAATAAATTATGCAAACGAAGCAGCAGATATCAGTTAATATACTAGAATAGCCTAAGTTTTTCTAAAAATAACTCTTGTAGTTATATAAGCTGCACTTAGTAAAATACCAACATAATTTAAATACTAGAAACAACAACAAATTGATTATTCTATGTTTCAGGCTCGCTAAGACTAAAACAGTTTCTTAGGTAATAGTGTTAGGTTTTCTAACAAAGTCCCAAAACACGTTACCGATTTGCTGAATAATGTTTTTTTTTTTTTATCGAAGCATGACATAGTGACTGCACTATGCCTGATGTTAAGCATAGTACAATCCAAAAACATCGGCAACCACCGAGAGACAGATTATCCCTCGCCGGTCGCCGATGTCATGCCGGCCATAATGAAGAAAGTCACCTGGTACTGGATATGCACGACGCGCAGAAGCGAGTCATTATGACGGGCTTTTTCGCCACATGCATGGTGGTTGCGACCCAGTCGGGCTGTAAAACCCTACCACCCCGCTTTCGCCATTGCCTCGTTCGTTATTCAGCAGGGTGCACCACGTGCAGGTGAGGTTGGCTTGGGTGTCTCAAGTCTTAAGATGTTACTCGACACCCCTTATACCCCCGAATGTGATCAATAACCACCTCACGCGGTCATTTAAATGTCTAAAGGCTATTTATTATAAGGTCTTTCTACGCCTCTTTCTGTGGATCCACTAAAAATGTAACTATTTATGTTTTGTAAAATTATATAACATGAAAAGATAAACCAGAGTGAGTTTCTTGCCAGTTATTCTGGAGTACTGGGTTGTTTCCCGAATCGGTGACAGCTTTAACGTTCATAAGCGCCTTCTCAGGGTCTAAATTGAATAAAGAGTATTTTGATTTTCGAAGGCTATCTAAATTAAATTAAATCATGTTTCCAGACCTGTAATTTTAGAAGTACCCCACTATGCGTCTTTGCGAGGGAAGGAACGAGAGATCGTGATACTCCGTTCCGACAACGGTTCGAGTTGGCGGGAACATAACGCCGAAGCTACTGACGATGTGGTTCAAGACATTCTTCATGAGACTCTTGAGATTGAAGGTAAATTCATTGTAGTTTAAAGATTTTTTTCTTTCTAAGTAACTTCTTTCGTATTTTTTTTTAAATGTACATATTCTAACCAATATCTTCGTCAATTATGAATCAATCCATGGTTTTTGTTTTTTTTTTATTATTTTAATCCTTTTTGTTATTTTGTGTTTTTTTTTTATTAGAGTTGTTTTTTTTTTCTTGAAGATATTACACAACATAATTAGTTGTCATCTATTGATCGATATAGGGCCACAGTTAATTATTTATTAAAGTTTGAACGTTATTGATTTTTGAGGTGAAAACTTGTAATACACCATTGAACGATTTTTGGTAGAGGAATAATTTTTGGGTTCGCGTCACCTTTGAGGTTGACATGCTCGTGACGTGCTTCGCGTGTGCCAGACTAGCAACGGATATTGAGCTTTTGCAATCCATCATATTTTTTATAATTTATGTGAAAACCAGATTATTGTTAATAATTTCAACTTACAAATGATGTTATTTAAATAATTCACACTTATAACTGATTTAAAAATTTGAAAAAGAAGAAAGTTTGAAAAAAAAAGAAAACAATGTTTTGAGTTTTCACTTCTATCAGCAGCCTTTATGACTGCCTCAAGTTTTTTTCTAAGAGTGTATGTATTTTTTTTTTGTTAATTATATTATTATATTGAGGAATAGGAACATATAAATAAAACCTTGGACTCGTCGACTGTATGAAAAAAGTATTATTTCCAATTTTTTTGTTTTAAATACCAGTCGGGCAATCATTAATTCTTGAGACTTGCACCAACAGAGTCCGATTAACATATTTTTCACGTTATTCCTACTTTTTATTTAAATAATTATATAAATATAGTTTAAGCTTATATTTTACCAATAAAAGATAATTAAAATAAGTTTACTTCAACAGAGACCAATGAAGATGAAAAAGGTTGGGATCCACCGAGAGTTACAAGAATTCTCACTCACGATTTCCCTCAGTATTTCGCTGTAATATCTCGTATTCGACAAGAAGTGCACGCTATCGGACCAGAAGGTAATATTTTATCGCAATAGTGTTTTTTTGATGCTTTTTAATATGTAACATCTATAAGCACACCCTAAACTTAATTTTGGCCTGGCGACGTTTGTGGTAACAAACTTTGCACTATTAACGAAATACTCAAAAACATTTGCAGCCCTATCTGTATAAACATAAGATTCAAACTGTTTTGTCGCTCACTCATTCTACTATTGTAACGCGGCACGCGCCGACAACCTAGCGCCCTTTGACTAGGCCGTCAAACACACCACGCCTTATTGAATTTTTGTATTTAATAAAAATAAATATTTATGTAATAAAGTAAATAAACAGTCAATATTTTTTGGAACAAATTTGTAATGCTATATCTTTTCATTATGCCATAGCTGATTCCTGTCGTAATTATACATGTAACTTATACAGGCCAATTTTGATGTTTTGTATCTGCCAGGCGTCCTAAGATGGCTCAATTTTGTTATTTGCTTAGATCAGAACTGAACAATTGATAGCTATGTGTAGTTTGTCTATAAATCCATTTTTCAAAGGAATTCTAGAAGCATGTAATTGGCATATCTATTTAATTTTAATGCTATTTCAATCTGTTTGTACGGTTACACATAAGTATTTTGTTACACCGTCAACTTTTGTCCGTTGTTGTCGATTGGAAAAGCTTAGAAAAATAATTTCAAAAACCCTCGAAAAAAGTAACATTCATTTCTTCTGCGTGTTATTGCAACCAAAATCTTGTTACAATTAACTGATACATTTTGTGCCACGTTTATTGCTATTAATTCATTCCAAACACCAACAAGATTTTAATTAGGACAATTCAATATATCTAGAAAGTTTAATCTACATAAGTGCAACCTGGCAAATAGCAAGATGCCAAAAAAAATTTACAAAATTTAATATACTCCTCATTTACACAGTTTAATTTATTCCTCATTTGCACAATATAGTTTATTCCTCATTTACACAATTTAATGTCCTCCTCATTTACATAATTTAATGTACTCTTCATTTACACAATTTAATGTTCTCTTTATTTCCACAATTTAATTTACTCCTCATTTACACTATTTTTTGTCCTCCTTATTTACACAATTTAATATCCTCCTCATTTACACAATTTAATGTATTCCTCTTAGGTGGTATGGTCTCAAGTTCGGTCGTCCCCCAAGTGCAAGCTGTCTTCCCACAAGGTGCATTGACCAAGAAAATCAAAGTCGGCCTTCAGGTAAATCTCTTCAAACCGCGCAAAGGTGTTAAGGATAAAAATTTAAAAAAGATTACAGTCAACAATGTGTCTAAGAAAAAACGTTTCTCTCTAATTTGGTAATATTATCTACTAAAATATTTCGCTCAGTACTATATTAAGTAAGGTAAGCCATTTATTGTAAGGAACATCGACATGGTCGGTTAATAATAAAAACATATGATATTTTGATTGACTTTTAAAATTATAATTTAATTTGTAAGCGACTTTGAAGTTACCATTTCGAAAGTATTAAATTAGTGAGTTTATATTTTATTAATATACAATTTATTATGTAAACCAAATTTTATTGTCTTTTGTAATCTGTGTCACTTTTCTTAAATATTTCTGTTATTGAAAGTACAAAATGTATTGCCAAATTTTTTTTATACATTTACATATAACTTTTGATTAAGATTTAATACCATATAACAGATAATTAGTTACATAATAATTTATTAATTTTCTTTTGAACTGAATATTTGAACTCAAATGCAAAATTTACACTAATTTAAAAATTTCTTTCCCATACTTGATCACGAAAAATCTATTGATCCTTATATTCTATACATCGAGTCATATTTAATACTTTTCCCGCGATTTCGTCTGCGTGGAAAAGTTACTTTAGGCTAACGCTAACACGGAGCGGATGCTTTCAAAAGGAAAAAAAAAAAACGATTTTGTAACATTCTTTACATTCGCTCCGCTGCCATTGGTCTTAGCGTGATGATATATAGCGATAAATGAGTTGTATAACATTGAAAGATTTTTCTAATCGGACCAGTGGTTCCTAAGATTACCCCCTACAACGTCACAAACTCACAGATTCACAAACTTTACCTTTTTACAATATTAGTATAGACAGGTATTATAGCCGTGATGTTTGTTTAAAAGTACTTTAAATCATTAAATTTTGCATTTGACTTTAATTTAAGCCACGTAATAAGTCACAACTTAGATATAACTTAAAGAACAATGTTAGTTGTCGCTAGTTGCCTTCCTAGTATATAAAGCTCTTACTTAGCATTGCTTAATGATGTGTCGTAACATATTTTATTTATCTTATAAGAAAAGCAACAAAAACTAGTGTTATTTATTTAGTACTGATTGTTCAATCCTCAGATAAAATATCTAATCACTACCAAAGAAATGATTTTAATTGTTTTCAGTCTCTTCAACTTTGGATCCCAATCTTCCTCGATGATAATAACTGTCATTATTTGGTCTAAAATTATATAGTATTGTACACCTAGCGATTTAGTATTATGATATATGGCGCCTTTCGTAGATTTTTCCAAATTTTCTCATGACATCTCAAAGTTAATGTTCCATGTTATTATTTCTAATTTACTTTACACAGTAACGAAACTATGTTGTAAAATGGCATCAATATAACGTAATATAGTGTCAAAGATCTCAGATACTGCTAAATATCATAATTTAGGAACTAATTTACTTACAAGCAATAAACAATATTGCGTGGATTTAATTAAAAATTTGTACCAACAGCGAAATCCTTCTAAATAAAATTTAGTAAAGTGATTTTTGTAAATGTTTTTACAGAATTTGGTAATAGCCATTTTTTGGTTAGATTTCTTAATTTATTTATCACATCCTTCTACAACAATTATAAGGTAATCAATTATATCAAAAATATCTATTCCACTTCCACTTTTACCTCATACATTTTTATTGCATTAGAACGTAAAAAAATGAATTGTTTAAACAAGATAAATTTTGTTTTAACGCCGCGTAACATTAAATATAAACAATGTTTAAAATATTTATTATTTAACTATCGAAGAAATATACAAAGTTATTTCCTAAGTAGTTTGTTATTACTCTAAAAACAATTACTTTTCGATTGAAAAACTCTTTCATTTATTACTCTTTCATTATGATGTCCAAAACTGTCTGTTTTTCTGAGGATTGAAAAGTCGACCTTTCGATAATAAGAATATTGTATAAAACTAACGTAAGTTTTTGCGTTACTCCGTATTGTGACGTCATACTTACCCAATAAATTTACTAATTCATTTAAAACACTATATAAAACATTGTAGAAATGAATAAAGATTACATTAATAAAAAAATTGTTTTCAGTTTAAGCGAAATTGAATCATATGAAATCACTGTTTACCATAAATTGTTTAGAACTTTCTCACACTGCGTTTATGACGCATTATAATTTATCTCTAGTTGGTCTTTAGGCGTAATAAAGCATGAAATAATTGTTGAATACTATACTATTATATTACTATGTATCTTGATTGTATGACTTGTGTATACATTTGGAGTGACGTTTTAATTAAGTAGTTAATAAGTGTATATTATAAGGAGTTTGCTAAATTTATTGGGTAAAGTATTTATGCTTTGATAAGAGTACCTAATTGAAGTGTGATTTTGTCCTCTTTGTCCCTAAAGACCAAACGTAAGAGTCGCATGGTGTATATATTATATTTTAATGTTATATTATTCCTTATTTTTTTGAGCTTACTTTTAAAGTGTGTGCATATTAACCGCATGTGTGAGAAATTCATAATGGCTTGATTACCGAATTATTTTTCATTATGCTTCTTTCTGTGATTTCATAATATTCATGATTTGCTTAATTTTGCACTCACCGCCGCTAACCTATTTCAAATATACAAGGGCAATTTTTTTGTAAATTAAAATTATTACGTTTCGTCATAATCTACAAGATACACACGCAAAAAAGAAGTAAGTAAATTGCATTGTTATTAATTTTCACATTGCACAATAATTATTTTAATTTTATGAGATAACTAAAGCATGATAAATTCATGAATTCCAATTGCGTTTGGTCTTTAGAGAGCTCAGATTACAAGGAAATACATTAATTGATTCAGTAGAGAATTCATTTGCAGGCCCAAATAATAGATTCGGAACTTACTGCTAAGCTCCTAGGCCGAGGAGTAGCAGTCTCTCCAGTGGTTACTGTAGAACCGCGAAGGAGAAAGTTCCATAAAGCGATCACTCTGAGTATGCCAGCTCCCAGACCACATACTCAGGGTATGACGAACCAGTACAGCACAACATCAGCACCAACTTTGAGGCTCCTATGTTCCATATCAGGTAATTTAACTATAGGTGGCTTTTAACTAACACATTTCATTTATTACTAGAACTGATTAAGAACGGTTTTCGACAAATTAAAATGGTCAATTGTTGACGAAACTTTTTCTAGAAAACAATGAGTTATTTATGTAATAAATTACTAAGATTTGTATTCAATTTTGCTAGTTTGAATTATGATATGGTTCTAGTAATAAATAGCTTCATGTAAGGTGTTGCAATGGAGTATGCCTCTTGCTATCTTGATGATATAATGCTTTGCAGATTCAAGGTACGTAAGCATATACAAGTTAGATAAAAGCTTGCTTCTCATATAATTATTAAAGAGTATTTAATAATCAATATTCCATTACAACACATGAGCAATGTAGATTTATGATAGAGACAACATTTTTTAGTATATTTAATTATAAAACAGGTCATAGGTATTATGTTATGGATAATTATTTTATATAGGTAGTTCATAGATTTCAAATATTAAAGATATTTTAGAGTACTGCTAGTTCAATCGTTATTCTATATAGATTTTTCTCTGTAATCGTAAAAAAAGGTTAGAGTAGATGAAATATTAAATACAAATTTAGAACGAACTTCCAATTATATGAACGGAGGGATACGCATGTTTCATTGAAAATAAAAACTAGTGTAGTTTGGTCGTTCCTATTTATGCCATATATACTATTATCGGAATATTTCGAAGGTCTAGGATTAAGGGGTAAACGCTTTATAGCAAATACACAAAGCTAAAGGGGTACGTCCCTGTTTGTGCGTTTTGTGCGTGTCTACATTGTCTTTGTTCTCGTGTGTTTGTGTGTGTTGCACGCTCACCGTTTGCGGCGCTATATAATGTGCTACCATCTATCGGCGCGCACCAACAGGGGTATTTCGCAAACGATCTCTCGAAGGTAAAATTTAAAAATAATTAACAATTATTATAAAAGAGAATATATAAAAAATACACAATAAAATGTTAACTATCGGTTGAGTTCTATATTGATTTAATTTTACAATTATTTTATCCGACCCTTTCGTTCTTGTCACGTCATTATTTACTTACGTCATTTGTATTCTAAGATACTTTAGAATATAAATGTCCGATTTGTTTTGTTTTTCTTCCTTCGATAACTTTTTGAATGCTTTTCCATATCTGGCTTCTTATACATTCTTCCTCTATGCACGGGCTGAAACAACTACGCTTTGTTAATTCACTCTGCATCATTGTCGTCGAGATAATTTTAAAAATAAAGACGCACCGCAAATATAGTCACAAAAGTTACTACAGACAAACAAATAACACAAGAGAATTAGATCAAAAATTTTCGCACAACATGTAAATAACTCTTTTCTTGTTAAATCTAAGCGAAAATGTAATGGAAAATCATTATCATTTATCATTTCACTATCCAAACGTCTATGTTCTTGTTTTTCATTTAATTTGCCTATACTGAACAAGAGTTCTTTTCCAAAACGGCCTATCAGTTTTTCTTTCACATCATATTCTCTTATTTTTTGTATTTATTACTTGTTCTTATCATTATTTCATTTTTTTTCTCATTTGTTTCTTATTTTGTTATATACATTTTTGTTCCAACTTCGGTGTATGTCCTTCGAGAGATCTGTTTTTTGAAAGACAGTAGCAGAGTTCGTTTTTGAAATGTTGAATCATTGTTTTTCATTTTATGAATGGTTAGCACTAACAATAAAATACAGGCGATCGTACTGAATATGCTACGTTTCCTTCTCTTTTCCATTTTAAATAAAAGCAACATAATATATATTTAGATTTACATATATGACGTAATTATTTTTGTCTATGTAATATTGTGTTTTCTTATTGTGTGTATGCTATGCTATAGGCCGTTTTGGATTATTTTTATTTTATGTTTAGTTTTATTAATTTCATATTGACTTAATATTCAGTTCCTATACCCTTTTTCTATGGTACTTTAATGTAGGTTCTGTATTTTTTGGTATCTGTTTTAAAATTTTAGAGAAATACACAAATAATAGAGAGG
Organism: Antheraea mylitta; assembly: GCA_014332785.1. NCBI lineage: Eukaryota > Metazoa > Arthropoda > Insecta > Lepidoptera > Saturniidae > Antheraea > Antheraea mylitta. Next base: position 970,407 of record JACEII010000117.1, read on the forward strand.
TAATCTTAAGTATTTTAAACATACGAAATCTTAAATTACTCTTCTTAGCTTTGAATCGGTTAGATACCATAGTAGAAAAGTTTAAAGCTAGATTGTACATTACTGGAAATCTGAATACTAGTAGATTTATGACCTTGCTTTAGCATGCATAATTAAATGATAGCACATCCATCGAGGCAGTAAATAGCGTATTAGCCGCAGTACTGTCTGTATAGCTTAGAAACAAAACTAGTAAACAAGGAAGTGTTTTACATACATAGTAGTATAAAATTTTGAGGAAGGCATGTTTTTTTAAATAATCATCAAATTTAACAGGATAATTTAAAACTATTCAAATGGCAGGTGGAACAAATCGAGCACACTGGGAAGATGTTACAGAGAATACTCTATTGACATTTGTGAATGATTGTGTCTCATTCACAACGACTGTGTCAGCTCGATATTGGTTGATCGACTGCCGACATGTGGAAGAAGCCACTAAGATGGCTACCGAATTATATCGGTGAGTGATTCTGGTTGTCTCAGTTTATATTCCATGTTAACTTCGTAAAAAAAACTTATGAATTGATCGTCGTTATTTCACTTTTAAAGTAATGAGAGAAATTGCTATTTTCAGGGAAGCTATCCATGTTCCATTCATGGCAAGGTTTGTAGTTTACGCTAAAAGAACAGATGAAAACCAAGCACAGCTTAGAATGTTTTGCGTTACCGATGACAAAGAAGATAAGGTGTTGGAACGCATAGAACGTTTTATACAAGTAGCAAAAAGTCGCGATGTGGAGGTAAATTTACGTAGAAAATGAATTAAGATTCATTAGTAACAGACTACACTAAAATTTTTCCTTTACAGGTTCACGAAGGTAAATCAGTATATTTAGAATTTGGAGGTAATTTAGTTCCTATTGCGAAATCTGGTGAGCAGTTATCCATACCGTTCCGTGCATTCCGTGAAAATCGCGTTGCGTTCCCTGTCATGATCAAAACGCAAGACTTGGAACCGATATGTCGATGCCAATTCATGAGAGATCCGAAGGTACCTAAGGGAGAGCCATCACCTGCTCCTGTAAGTTATTGGAATCTATTACCGAGAAAGGTTTTTTTTTAAAATAATGTATAGCTTTTGTGTTTGACCATAATCTCACCTGATGGTAAAGAATGATGTAGTTTGAAGTGGTAAACATGCTAAATCTGGAGGAGAACTGGCTCTCAACTACACCTGCGAAAACACACTTAAAGGTGCTTGGTGACATATTTTCAACTTCAGGCTAGTAGCTAGCCATGCGGGCTTAGAAAAGTCCTACCACCATGTTATGGCTTCATCGCGATATTTTTTTACGTCGATAGCTCCCACTCTCGTAACCTGCGTTACTCGATACGGTGTCATAACACACTAATGATTAAGCTATGATTATCATATTATTTATTAGCTTTAATTGAATATTGGATTTGTGCTAAGTGTTCAATGTTTACTTTCAACAGATCGCAATTCTAAACATCATGGTGCCTGATGAACCATCTGATAGGACGTCGCCATTACCAACCGATACTGTACCCAGACGTACCGAAGAGCAAGAACTAATCTGGAGGCAAAGATTGAGTGACCCAAGGTAATTAAACTATTGCGATGATTATTTTAAAGTATTTTCTTATATACATGAAATATAAGTAAATGGGCATATTTCAATGATGTAATTATCACATGAACCTGTAAGAGACTCCTGCAAAGTCATACGCCTCTTCCTGAAAGAAAACTATGGGCATAATCACTACGACAGCCCACAACGTATTGGTGATTTTAAACTCTGAGAAATCCACGGTTCTATGTTTTTCCACATATAGTAGTACTACAAGAACATTTCTCAGGTTCTGGTTTCCTCACGATGTTTTCCTTCACTGTCAGCCAATAGTGGAAGCCAATACTAATTTAAATTAGTAAATGTATGCAAATTCCGATCTTTGGTACATGCCGGGGTCCGAAACTGCATACATTGAAATAATATTTCAACGGTCAAGCCATTAAACCACCGCGACTTGACTATATAAGGTTCTAACAGTTAACAGGTATAATAGTTCTATATAAGGTGTAATCCAAGAACATTTCTTGGGGTCAAGTATTTTCACCATGTTTTCCTTCAACGTCTGCTGATAGCGTTATCAATTTAAATTAGTAAAAAAATTCTTTCTTAAAATGATTTAATTAAAGTCCTGCAGACGTCAAGCGACATTCCACAGATTAAATCACTTAACCACCACGACTCATAGTACTATTATCATAGTAGGAGTTACTCTAATGATATGCTAGAACTCACTAAAAACCATAAAAAGTCTCATAATACATGTTGAAGTGCTGTAGGGAATAAAATAAACCTAAAAAATGTACTCAGTATCCATAAAGTAATCGTTTTTCAGCCTACGATATACCTCTATCTTTTTATTCACATATATATTATGGTATATTTTGTTTTCTGTATCGAAATGCATTTACTTACCATCTTTCCTCTCGTATATAACATGCGTTACGTCATTCAAGTTACAATATATTTTTATAAAATAAACTGACATGAATGAAATAAAAGTAAATGTTACACAAGGATATGTTTTAAGATTGATAGCGTTTTACAATAAACGTAGTATTTTAGCGGTGAGGCGTACAGAAACAAACAAACATATTTCTAAAAATTATTGAAGTTATATAGTAATATAATTGTAAATAATTAATACAATACTTATTACTTAGTCCTGGTCACCTCCAACAATTGTTTCCACAAGCATCAAAAAATTACATACACCTTAGTTTTACATTTTTATTATATGTATAAATAGATCGAAAGTTATTATGACACTCGTCATTCTTTAATGATATTTTCTTAAAGACTGGAGGATATTTGCAATCTACTTGGTAAAGATTGGGTAGCGTTGGCATACGAGCTTGGAGTCAGTGTAGCTACTGTCAACCAAATACAAGCTAAGAGAATTACAGCAGCGGAACAAGCGCAACTGATGCTCAAGCTTTGGAAGACACAGTCGGGTAGAAAAGCTCAAGGTATAAATATTTAATCATTATTACAATGTACCAAATATTAGTACCAATATTTCTCATTAGTAATAATAATAATAAAGCCCATTTATTTCCGATCATTACATGCATTTTGAAAAATAAATTAAGGTTACAAATTAGGTAAAATATTGAAAATTATATCAATTTCATTAAAATGGTTTCATGGTAATATACTATCGTTGTCATCTCCATCGATCGGAACCCCTTCTTGGGTAAAGGCCTCCTCCAGTTTTTTCCAGACCTCTTTGTTCTTAGCTTTCTTTATACATTCGTTTTCTGCTGTCGTTTTTATATACTCTATCTATCTTTTAATGGGACGCACTCTTCTTCTTTTTCTTTCGATCCTTCCTATATAGTTGTCTTTAATACCACTGTCTTTTATACCCAATTTTTGTCCGTCTATCTTGCTCTATTTTTCATTAGTTAGGGATTTGTCTTATACCTTTAAACGAGCAATTCTTGTATATTTTTATATTTGTATATATTCAGGATCTCGGAAACGGCGTCATCTATTTCCGTGAAATTTAGTATGTAGGTAATTTCGGGGACGATAAATCGATCTGGCTAGATTTTATACATAGAAAACTTTTTTTAACTGAGTTTTCAGGCAATGAAAAAATATAGCTAGGATATAAAGGTGAATTTCGCCGGCGCTGTCAAAACAAAAATAGTTCAGATGGAAATCGGTTGCTTCGAAAATCCGTGTAACCCTCGTTCGAATCCGAGTGACAGTAGAAGAGATATTTTATATATATATATATATATATTTTAATGTTAATTTTATAAGGCAAACCATATAAGTTATTTTAATTTAAAAATGTTTTTTAAAGAACCGAGCTAGGGCTCGGTCGCCCAGGTACTTAATAATTATTAAATGTTACAATTAATGTTTTATGTTACTTATCAAAACTAACTACACTTGAAGTAAGATATATTATAACGTATAGTTTTCTACTATTAGGAGTTGCTTGTTGCATAAAACTCAAGTTCCTTTGTTACAAAATCTTTAACTGTTTCGAGTGTAGTTTGTTTTCTAATAAATATTTCTTTCTTATCACCATAAAAATTAGGCTTTAATAATATTATAAACAATGTTTTTTTGTAGATAATTCCTTAGAACTAGCATTATGTCGTATCGGTCGAGATGATATTATAGCTTCACATTCTGATATGATTAATGAGAGACGCATTCAAAGAAATATATACCAAGAAAGACAAGCATCTGAAGAAATCGAAGCTTATAAAGGTAAAATGTCTTATTTGCAATAATCTGTCAGTAAAGCATGTAAAAATGCTATGGATAAGTTTTGGTATTTTTTTAAACCAAACATACTTTCTTGGAAAAAAAATGTCTTTAACTTTATGTTTTTTGTAGTAGCAGAAGAGGATAATAAACTGAAAGAGAAGTTAATTGACGAAGATGAAATTCCAGAACACAGAGAATCAGAACAGGATCAAGACGAAGCTAAATATTCACCAGAGGAAAAGTCAGTAGTTGACAAGAGTGAAGTAAATAGAACGCCTACACCAAGTGAAGATAGTGAAGAAGATGAAGGTAAGTTTATTATATAATATGCATAAAAATTACATTTATCAAATATATAAACTCGTGTCACGGTGTTTATGATCGAACTACTCCGAAACGGCTGGATCGATTTTAATGAAATTATAAACGTATATTTATAGTAGTAGGTACGAGAATAGATCTTTGTATATTTCATACCTCTAGGTGATTAGGGTGTCCCTATACAGATTTCTTTATTTCAATTTTTATGACAATTTTTATTTTAAGCATATTTTTTTGCCATAAAAAATACATATACTTTCAAATTTGCACCTTCGTAATCCTACCCTTCCATTCGTGATTTTAGTATTTTTGTGCAAACATTATCCAAAAGATTCAACTGTCGTTCGTATTTCAACTAAAATTATAGATATTGCAGAATGAAAGATGGCGCTACGTTCGTCTCATTAAAATTCCTTTCATACATGCGTAAATTGCTCACTAATCCAATGTGATAAGTGTTTGAGTGGGTCCCTGAATTGTTTGGGGGTTATAATTGGTAACGATGAGATGAGTTTTAGGTTTCTTATGATTATTCAAGTTTAGAAATATAATCAGAACTGTTAGGTAACCGATTTAAGGCAGATGAAGTTGTGCTAGCATTATAAGATAATCACAGGTTTTTGTATAGCTTATTTGTCATTAAATATAATTAAGATTTTTATTACGAATAATCTTATCATTTAGATGTAAAAAGAAGTGTAGCCGAAAGAAAAGAACAAATCACAAGAAAACTAAGTTCCAGTAAAGTCCCAGCCTCGAAACAAAAAAAAGAAATTCGAGAAGAAATAATAGAGATTAAGACGCAAATAAGGCCAGATATTAAAAAATTCCAAGATATAGAACAGCAGGTAAGTACTTATACTAAGTAATAAAAATACAATTTCGTTATACACACATCAAGAAAGTCTAAGCAACATACGTGATATTACAAATTTTACCATTTATATTAATTAATTTCTAAGTATTTACTCAAACAAAGTGCGTAGGTAAGTAAGCTTTTTTGATGAGTGTATTTAATCATCAAGTAAAATATCGTTTCAGGTTTGTAATTTACTATTGCGAGCTTAACGATGAAAAATCACATTAACGTAATGTAGTATAAATAACTACTGAAAATTAATTTCTAATATGTCTGTCTTATAGGTGAAAGACAAGGAACCAAAATTAGAACATACAAGATTAAAAACTTCACCGGATAAAGTGACAGAAGAAATAGAAACTGAAAACATAGAACTAATACCGCAGGAAATTCATGAAGTCAAGGCAGAGGAAATAAAACAGATTGAAAGGCCAGTGGAACAGTTTAGAAAATATGATCCCTCATCACCAGCAAAACCTACACCCAAACATTTACAACGACATATGAGAAACGAGTCGATGAGGTTCCCTTCAGGTGATTTTTCAAATGTAACCATTACTCCAAGAAAATCGTTAACAACTGAAATTGCGGAGGTGAAAAAAGTTGTTGAAACTAGGGTAGATACATTTTCTAAAGAAGCGATATCACAAAAAGAAATTGTGACATCAAAAGTCGAAGAGAAATTAGACGACGGTGAGAGATCTCCTGAATTAGTGACTGAAGAAAAAAAAGACATAGCAGAAGCGACTTTGCGAGACAAAATAAGCTCTTTTGAATCAAAAATGGTAAAAGATAATACTGTTGAGTTTCCTAAGCCTACTGTAAAGTTAACAAAAGAAGCTCTAAAAAAACATACGTTAGAACAAGATCAAGGTATTGAATATACGCAAGAATTCGTTAGAGACCAATCTAAACAAATATCCTCAATGGAGGCACATGTAACACATAAGATATCTATTGAAACCGAAAAACATATAGAAACAGTAAAATCTGTGAAAGAAACTATACAACAATTTGATTCAAAAACAAAATCTGAAGATAGAATAAAGCCTACCCATAAAACAATGAGAACTGATTCAACGTTGGTACAAGTATCTTCGGAAGAAGATAGTGAATTTTTAAAGAAATCAACAGATTCTGAAGAAACAGAATCACAAACGACTGTAAAAGTTGACAAACTGGAACAAAAATTAAAAACTAAATTTGATACACAGTATGATTTAAAGTCAGAACTAAAAAATATGTCTGTGTCTTTGGAAGAAGACAAAAAGCCCAGCGATGATATTAATAAAGACGACCCACCTGCTTTTGTCGTAAGAGCAGAAAAAATAGAAAAACAAATGACAGTAGAATTGCGAGAAAAGGTAAGTGAAGAAGAAATTATGGAAGCTTTGGAAGAAAAAGAAGTTTCGGTATATGAGCAGGTTAAAGGAAAGGTATGTTTATACTTTTAACAGTTATTATGTTTTATATTTTATTTTGACAAATATTCATAAATATTAATGTTGATTTAAGGTCGAAGCTCAAGTATCATTAGCAAGTACGAAATCTGACGTAAGTAAACACACAAAGACAGACTCTGTAGGTTCCGATATGCAAGACTTCATAGGACGTAAAGTATCTCAAGAGTCACCAATGCAGTCGGTAATAGATAAGGTTGATTCCTTTGGTGATTTACAACAAAGTACAGAAAAAGATTTCAGTTTTATTTCGCAAACTGACTCCAAGGTAAACTATATTTAAATTCTTTACCTAAAAAAAATCTTTTCTTATTATTTTAAGACGAAATCATCTGTTAGTTCACTAAAAGCAGAATGCCGGTAGACTGTATTATACAAAAAAAAAAAAAACAAAAAAACCTATGATTCGGATATAAAAATTAAAATAATTTATTTAACCAGATACATTATTTTCCATATAGAATTTTTTATCCATATAAAATTTAAAAAAATAGATGTATAAACAGGGCGTACGATAATGCACATTGCTTGAAAGTGCAGAGAGGTGACGATATACATAACAATAGGTTCATCGTAATGGAAGAAACATTTATCATGCCTGTCCTCTTTATTTACTATCCTTTGACATTTGACTTTTTTTGTATATACCTAGGCGCAAAAGTATATACTTTACATCGAAATATTTACTTGTACGTCTTTTCAATTAAGAGCAAATATATATTTTTTAATATATTTTCTATTTAAGTTATTCCATATTCATTAATACTTTTTTAAATTATGTTTTAAGTAATTGCCGGTATATCAAAGAGCTACTATTAATATTACGGAAATAAACTTAATTTATTTTATTTACATTTTCGTGTAGAGGTATTTTTGTATTAATGAATTATTGTTATAGGTTTACTCGAAAGATTCCAAGCACAGAAGTGATTCTTTAGACGAAACGTCACAATTCTCTGACTTAGAAGACCAGATTGGAAGTAGCCCAGCGCATAGACCTCTCATGGATAGAGAAATTGATGAAATGGAAATTAAAAAGGTGGAAAAAATAACTACAACTATAAAAGACACTTTTGAATCAGCAAGTCAAGTTCAAACATTGGAGTTTTTAAAGTTTGAAATTGAACACAGTTCCCAAAATACGCCATCGGTTACTGTAGATTTAAAAGATACAGATAAGGTGAGATTAAATAAACGTTACATGCAAATCAAAAGACTAAAACTATTTTATACTTATACTAGCAAGCCACTTATACTGGCAAACGTTGTTGCGTCCTGATTATAAAAAAATATATGCCAAAACTTTCGTTATGAATCATTTTATCTGCTGGTGAAAACCATAAGAATTTTCGCTCAGTAAATTTTGAGTTTATCGCGAACAGAGAGACTGACAGATGCGGTAGGGGACATTGTTTTATACCATATAATAATAATAATAATAACAACTAATAAAACATGAACTTACAGGTTAAAGAATCGCCTGTGATCAGCTCAAAAGCAAGACAGTTTATTGAGACTGTTCCAGAAGACGATTCCGTTCAAGAATGCTTCTTCTCTAAACGCATATATTCAGATTCTCTTGAAGATTCTGAACATACTGATTCTAGAAGGCATTCGGAAGCGGAGTCATTAAAATCTGACCAGTCAGATATAAAAGCTAAAGTTTCTTCATTGGAATTTGATGAAAGGGCGGAATACGAGGAAACTGCCGATTCTGGTAGTGGATTTGGTGACGAGAAATTCGAAGAAAGCGTAGGCTTTACCTCGATTAGAATAGACCCGAAAGTTATTGATTCTGAAAAACAAGATTCTGAGTCAGATAAAGAAACCGAAATTGTTTTTAAAAAGACTACACCAAAAAGACATTCTAGAACTGAATCCATATCTATCACTAAATTTACTGATCTCGGCGATTTACACACTAAACCTAAACAAGAATTTCAAATATTTGTAACTGAAGCTGAAGAAATAATCGATAGATCAGACAAAGATGAGGCTTCAGACAAAATATCCTCGGAAAGTAGCAGGGAAATGGAGATATCAGAAAGAAAATCTTCTGAAGGCATATCAGATAAAATTAGCTCAGAAGATGCAGTAACGGAGAAGAAAACTTCTTCGGAAGAGGAAGTAGCAAAAGATGTAGAACATTTATCAAATAAAAAATCCGAAAAAGTTCCAATTATTAAAGATAGAGTAGAATATATTGAAGCTAGTGAAATTAAGTCTGAAGTTATTTATGATGGAGTTGAAAAGGGTAATTTTATCTTCCACAAGTATTGTCATTAATATCTAATACGTCTGCCTCATTTTTATTTTTTTATTTTAGTTGATGTAATTAAACGCCAATCAATCACTTCAGCGGGTTCAGTAAGTGAGTTAAGATTAGCAGAAAAGCGTTTGTCTGATGCTCCTAGCTTGACTGAATCGAAAGATTATACATTTGAAGAATCAGAAGATGATATTGGGACTCAAGGAACACCACACATTGATATGGCAAAGAACAAACTTGAACATATAGTTGAAACTGATTTAAAAACGAGACCACATCCAGGTATGGAATTAATAAATATGGTTGATAAATACAAGGAATTAATAAATATGGTTGATAAATACAAGGAATTAATAAATACAAATACACTTTCATATCGATCAGAATCAACTCTTTTTTGAATAATATCTACATATGTTCTATATTCAGGGAAAAATAAACATTATGATTTATGATTTCAGGAAAATTAGTTGATTCATCAAAAATACCTAAGTTATCACATGGTGACTCTTTGGATGATGTAGAAGGTTTTCCTGAAGACCATGTCACAGACTACGTTCACAAACTGCCACATATAGAGGAAATTAGGTGAGAATCGTAAATTAAGGCCGCACTATTTTCGCCATAGAATACTGACTTGACTTTATTAACGTGTTTTAGTTCTACGTCTGATAAATTTAATGCGAGTGAATTCCTAACTAAGGAAAGAGAAAAACAAATTAAACGAGAAAAATGTGTGAAGATAGACTCAGATGTTTTAATAGAAACTATATATCCTGTAAAAGAAGAAAATTACGTACAATCTATAACAACAATTGAAAAGGCACCAATAGTATATACAACAAAACAAACTGAAACAACGTATACTGTAACGAAAAAACAGGAACCTAGAGTAATCACTGAAGTTCGAACAATTATTAAAGATGTAGGTTCTACGTCTGTTACAGAGCATACAGAAACTAGGACACACACTGTAAGTGAAGGAAAATTTGATGTTACTAAAATACGAACGGACACTCTCGGAAAATTTGAGTTTGGTGAAGATTTTGAAGAAATTAAAGATTCAAAGAAGTTCATTCCGAAGGATTTAGATCTTAAAGAAGTACCAGAAATAACAAAAGAGCTAGTAAAACCTTTGATAGATGATATTTTACAAAAAGGTACTACAGTCGTAGCTGCAAGAAGTCCAGTCATTGAAAAGGATATCAAAATAATAACCAAAGAAATAGTCGAGTCAGAACGACGGTCATATGATACAAAAGTTCCACAAAAAGAAGAACGCAGACATTCCTGCATAAGTCCTGCTATTTCTTTAGAGAGAATAGCTGAATCTGAAATTGAAATGGAAGATGAAGTTATTAAGACTGATAAAGCTATTTGTGATCATGTAGAAAAACAAAGTGAGTTACAAACTGAAATGAAAAAATCAGATTCTGCTATGAAGCAAATGGCTGATAATATTGAAATAATTATTAAACAAGCATCAGAGGAAGTAGATTTGTCTTCAGAAGAATATCCTGTCGAACTTAAAGATCCAATAGACCTAGCAGAACATGTGTCTGTTGATTCTATCATAGAAGAGGCTGTTACTACTGTCGAAGGATATTTAGAAAGTTCGACAAAAGATGTCAAAGAAATCAAAGTAAACGATGAAATAATTCATGAAGATACGAAAACATTTGTTAAAGAACGACCCGGATTAATCAAGTCACTGTCAAGAGACAGCGGTGAGATTTTAATTATGCCAAAGAAGAAGCAAAAAAGAACATTTTCAGTTCAAAGTTCTCCAGAGGAAGTAGAAGAACAAATATACACTGACTCAGAATCCGGTAATATTTTTATACTTGCCCGTTTTCATATACAAACTATATTTTTGCCTTTTTATTAATATATACTAACTACAGTTAGAAATAATACATGGAAACAATAAAAAATACAAAACATATGTAGTATAAACGATAAACTTATCTATCATTCAACAATGTATTTGATACAAAGAAACAACTTACATACTATAGTGGCTATGTATTCATATATGCCGATTCCTTAACGCTTCACTTTGATGAGTTATTATGTATTGTGTTGAATATAAGCTGTATAATATTTACACATTAAAACAAATGTAAAATATCAGATAACGTCGAATGATATAATTAATATATAGAATTAAAGTATAGAACCCATGGTAAAGGATTATAAGGTATAAAAGACCGCAGTATATATAAGGCATAAATTGGGAGCCTCATTTTTACCAATGCGTATTAGATCAAACAATTCAAAAGTTCGTTGATTCCGAAGTTGGCGATTTCTTGAAACTAATTATCTGTTGAATATTTTCACACTTCGCCATTGCACAACTTATATTATAAAAGAAACAAAGTTATTTATTATTTCGTACTTTTAGATATGGACAAGGCCAAAGTTTTGGAAATTATTGAACCCATGTCTGATATAGAGGGCAAACCATTAACACCTAGCTTTGATGCAAGAAAACTGAGAACGGACTCCCTTGACGATGCAGATGATTTTCCTGAGAAAGAGGTAAACAATTTATTAATGGGTTTTATCACTCCAGGATTTTCTCAATTCCTACATGATCAAATTCCTTTAGAGTGACTATTGCTGTAGTAGAATTTCGTGAATACTACTACTACTTCCTACTAATTTTTTTCAACTATTATTATTAACACTAATTTGGAAATTGGAATAAAAAATAAAAAGCCATCTACGAGATATACATATTAATTTCAGTATAATACATATTTTTCAGGCTGATGTGTTTGGGGACTATGAAAAATACCCTGAAGATATTTCAGACACATTTCGAACTAACCTGGAAGATAAAATTGATACTTCTCATACTTCAACACCAATCCTTATGTCTGAACTTACGCAATCCGATGACGACAAAATAAAAGAAAAGTTTGTGAAAAAAACGCACTTTGTCGATAGTATAATCCGTTCTGATTTAGTTTCTAAATCCACAACTGAGTCATCTGTAACAACAGTTGTATCCACTTTGACAAAATCTTCAGAAGAAGATCAAAAATCAGTTCTCGAAGATGGAACATCCGCTGACTTTTCAAAGATTAGTGGAGCAGACTTAGTTAAAGATCCTTCTAAAACTTCAATGGATGCTAAAGATGATTACAAAGTTGAAGAACCGCTTGAGGATAGAGGCACACCTGATTTATCAAAGAAATCTGTAGATTTGACAAAAGATTATTCTAAATCTTCGGTAGATAGCAAGGACACATCTAGAGATTTTGCTACAAATGAACTGTCCAAAGATTCAACAGTTGATTTAACGAAAGATATTTCCAAAGCGTCAGCTGAAAGTGTTAAAGAATCGTCAAAATCCATTGATGAGAAGACTTTTTCAGAAGATCACTCATCACTTGATTTTCCAAAGACATTAGCATCGGAAGTATCAGAAGGCATTACAATTAGTAAAGATATTATTGAAGAGGAGAGATCACTGTCAAAAGTTTTTAGAACATCACCAAGTTCCTCGTTAGAAACTTCTGTTATGACAGAAAGTAAACTCTTAAGTGAGTACGAAGAAAAAACCTTTGATAAAACAAAAGCTTCAGAGCAAACAGATACTGAAAGAGATTTTTATGAAGAAATTGAACCAGGCCTACAAAAACTTGAAACTGAATTTGAACTAGCTAATTTTGAAAAGACAGAAATAACTACAGAAGATAAACTAAGACTAAAAGAAAAAGAAAAAGATAGTGATATTCAATTTGATGTAAAGGATTCACAAAAATATCTTACAAACGATGTAAAAACTGAGCTTCCCAGATTAGAAATCTGTGAGCAAATTAGTGAAAAAGAAAAAACTAATGAAGTTTTAATACAAACTGAAAAGTATGAAATTTTAGATATACCTTTAAAAGCGGATAAAGCAGTAGAAAATTCTAAGGTCTCTGAATATGGATCTGACAGTCAAAAAGAAATTAGCGAAAAGCAAGATATTCGAACTACAACTCCAGAAAAAACAAAAAAGATTGTCGAAATTAAGGACGAGATTGTTACATCGGAGAAAAAGCAGGAGCAAACTATTTCTATATCTGAAAAAATTATAGAGTCTGTAATAGATGAAGAGATTATTGAAGAAAAAGATAAAGAGAAGGATGAAAATATAACTAATATACCCTCTGAAGACAGCGAACACGAAACTGGGGAAGAAATTCATGATATGACGGAATTAAACAGAAGATGCTCAAACCTTTTAGAGGACATATCACATGGTACGCTTATAAGAATTGATTCGAGTCATGTAACCCATGGTGAGTATTCATAAATTATCAAATTGCGTATTTTAGTAATGTCTTATTTATAAAATACTGAAATGGCTAGTCTCTTTTATACCTTCTAAGTAATGAAGATATATTAAATAATAAACGCGCTAAACCTCGAGAGACTGGTTCTTAACTACAGCTGCTGGAATACACCAATAGTTGGCTGGTGACAGATTTTTAACTTGAGGACGATACCAGATGGACTTATAGTCCTACCACCATGTTTTATCATGACGTGTTTTTTCACCTAAAGTTCAGACTCATTCACAGGGTATGAACATGTTTCTAAGCAATTAAACAGGTTTGGTTACAACTTTCACTAAAGTCCCTTAATTATTAATCCGAGGTCTGTGTTGCATCTTTAATAGTTCATTTAAGTCGATTTTTAATGCTTTTTGTATGTGTTTTTGTGTAAGTCATTGAAGAAACGTATTTTTACTAACAGCATTATTGACCATTGTTTAGATATTGCATCGAAATTTTCAAAAACTCCGCCACCTTCGCCAGTAGATATTGTTCTGAAAGACAAAGTGAAGTTGGAAGAAGGTGTTCAGAAAGTAATTGGTCTCCAGCCAAAAGGTAAGCTGCTGAATTCGTATTAAAAGTAATTAAACTGATAAGTGACTAAAAAGAGGAAAATATGATGGTGTTTTTTATCGCGAAAGCTTAAAAAGTTATGGCTAAGTTTGTCAATTCTAATTCTCTAATGAAGAATACTCTTTCGAAAAAATCTAAACAGATGAACGATTTTATTTTGTTAGATACACATTTATACGTTTCCGTAGGTTCTGACTCATCATTCTTGGACTCGAGTCGACAGTCACCTAGAGCCTATTCTGCTGGCGATAGCTTGATAAGTGAAACCGAAGCGCATCAAAGCGGTAAGTGACTTTTATTTATTTTATATGTTACCGATTTTACATGCTGATACTACAGAATTGATCAGAAAATTATTTAACAAATTAATATCAGTGTTGCATTTTATATTTCATAAGTCGCAAACATAATTAACATATAAGATGGGAGACAATGATTGCAAGCTTAATGCAATAAAGTAGTGGCAATAGTAGAGTCATAGCGAAACTTTACTCTTAATTTGTAGTAATGACCATTAGAAGCCTTATCTGCCACACTATTTATTTGTAAGCCAACGTTTGCATGTATATTTTGTGATCTAGTTTTACACTCAGTATGTGCTCATCAAAGACTTCGTTCCCTTGAGTATAATTAAAAGTAAAGTGCAGAGGGTAATGCAGTCGTTATAAATTTGCGTAGGAGCACTATTATGAAATGCATTCGTCTGAACGCACCAAATTCAGTCTGTTATAATAATGATAATAATTATTCAAAATAGTTTTTTTTGCTAACATCACATGCCAATATTTAGCACAATTTACTTTTTTCTTGCGGAGCCCTTACGTTGCTATAGGTAAGTGGATCCATAAAAAAGAACTATATTGTCACGATTATTTCATTATCGCTTTTATTTCAACTTTTGATAAACCAGATTCCTTTTTATTTTGCTGAATCGCACTTAACCATCTAAATCATCCAAGTTAAAGTAACGTTTCGCTTTGATTCTTAATCTTTCTACATTTCTAAAAACTTTCACCACATAAGCTTCTATCGCTGATTTTAAATTTTGAACGCTTATTACGTCATCATTGTTAATATATCTACGCTTTAGGAGCTTAAATATGATAACATCAAAATGTGTTACTGCGTTGTTTTTAGCTTATATTTATTAATATATTAGTTTTACTACATTAACATTACCAATAATCACGTATATAAAAAAACACATCTGCACAATATCTGTTTTCGGCATAGGTATTGTTAATATATTGTTGAAGACTATTTTTCTCTTACAGAGGTTCTATTAGAGGCTTCGAAGGCCTTGTCGGAAGCTGCCAGGCCGAAATCACCGGTCAAGCATTTAGCCGAAAACTTGACTTTCGTAAATGTTGATCAACCTACCATAACTAGTGGTGCAAAAGAGCTAGTCGACAGAACTATTGAGAAAAGTATCGATGTAATAGATCAGATTAAAAAAGAACAACTAGCCGTTAAAATGGAAGATATGCAAAAATCCACATCTACTGATACATTTTTCACTGAGTCTAGAATTGAAACTTCTACTTCTTCAGTACATAAGACATTTGAAGCTGGGGAATTAAAGTTCCAATCTATAGATCCCCAAGCTGTTATGTCTGATATGGTAGCGAAATTTGGAACTGTCGATGAAACCGGAAGTACAATTTTATCACACAAGGAAACTGAGACCAGAAAAATTTCTGGTCAAGAATTTTTCTTAGAGACAAAACAAGTATCTTCATCAGATGATGATTCGTTAATAATAAAAACTGAAACGAAACATGAATTAAGAGGTCAAGAGCATGAAACAAAGGAAAAAACTACAGTACGTAAAGAAGGTAATCAGATGGAGACTGTGCAGAAAAAAGTAGAGAAAGCACATGAAGCTTTAGCAAAACGTTCAGATACTGAAACTAAAACAGTATTTAAAAGCACTGATGATAATGATATTATAAAAGTTGAAAGAGAATTTTCTGAACAAGGTCTTTACACAGGACGACAGACGAAGTCTGAAGAAAGAATGACTGCACTGAAAGATGAAACAGTTAAGAAAAAACATGAAGTAAAAATTTCTGAAAGAGATATGTCACATGAACAATGGGGCAAAGAGTATTTTACTGAACCGGGAGAATTAGAAGATATAAAAGAAGATGACGATAGTAAGTCAAGGGTAGCATTTGTAGATTCTTCTTTAAAGATAATCGAAAAAGATGAAGTCGTATCTAGTGTAGAAGTATCTGAAAAGGGTAAAATAGTTAGTGCTACAGTTGAGCATCATAAAGAAGAATCAATAATAGAAAGCAAAGAACATGATGATTTAAGTTCTGATGCTTCTCATGCACCTAGTTTTAAAAGCGATCCAACAGATAGGCATGATTCTTCGGCGGCAAGTCCAAAAACCCGAACAAGGTCTTTCAAAAAAGATGATGAGGTTTATGAGGTAGATTTTATCAAGGAAATTAAGGTATCTACATCACCTGTAAAAAGTACATTTAGCCGAACAACTAGCCAGGATACTCATTCAGAATCAGAGATAGCCCCTGATCTACCTCATGATGATAAAATAGTTGATACTCCTAGAAAAGGAAACCTTACTAAATCGCCAATTAAATTACCCCAACAACACATACAAGATCATGTTTGGGAAGTTTCACTACAAAAAGCAGATTCCTTTGAAATGGCTGATGATACACCAAAACAATTAAAACCATCAATTGAAATTTCTACAATGAAAACCCCTGATGGTGAGACCACTCTTGAAATCAGAACGGTTATGGAAACTCCAACTGAAGCAACTAAAACATCTAAAACTGATATGTCACCTATAACTTTTGAAATATCAGAAGATATGAGTGCCATTTCAAAAGATTTGATGGTGAAATCAGGAGAAAGCATTGACACTGAATATATGGTAAAATCATTAGAATCTCATGAAGGAGAAATTTTGCAAAAATCAATTGACTCTACAATGAGCGCCGAAACTTTACAACCTTCCGAATTCTCTACGGAAGCTGACTCTGCCTATTTAACTGGAACTGATTACAAAAAAGAAGAAATTAAACTTTTAAAAGAAAAAAGCCTTGAAGATATTTGCAGTAGTGGATACGACACTGATCTCTCCTCTGCCGAATTTCATGGGGCAAAGATTGAGTCAGAACAGGTGGATTTTGATTCATTAATATCTGCTCAACCTTTAACCGACTTATCAGTTTTAGAAAAAACTATCGATGAAGTCAAGCAATCTCTTGAGGCAGCGCAAGTAGAAATTTTAAGCGAAAAGAGTGATGGCAGTAGTAAATACAAACAGTCCCCATCGGAATTTCAATTTAAGCTTTTAATCAGTCCAGATAAACCTGAAGTTATTACTGAAGAACCCCATCTCACAGAAGATTTGTCGGATAAAACAATGACGACTACTAAATTAAAAGATAAATTATTAGACAGCCAAAAAACTGATAGTCTATCTCGTAAAATTAGTTCTCAAGAAGAAGTTACAACTTCTGATGATGAAAAGAATACAATATACATTAAAGAATCTAGTCCACCGTTAGATACTGGAGATATTTCTATAAGATCATCTGACAGCGGTCCTCACTCTATATTAGAGACAGAAAATGATCTCATTATTTCGGATCGTGATGGCTCTTCTACAGGCAGCCCGGAAGTAAAGCTTAGAGTGCAGAAACACATTAAATCAAAATTAAGTATTACAGATAGAAGATCTGCCTCAGAAGTGGAAGGATGGTCAAGTTCTGGAGAAAGTCACTATCACAGTTTTGAACACTCTGAAAGTAGACCACTATCATCTGACATCGAAGTCATGATGACAGCTCAAAGTGCAACTGAATTTGAGACTGCTTTGACTAGCCATGATGTTTCTTCTCGATCACTGCGTACATCGAAAGATTATTTTACGGCCACTAGCTCTCTTGCTTCAAGAGATAGTATGAAAAGTCTTGATTCAGATGGATCTAGCCATGTAGCGAGCATTGATATTTCTGATGCATCTGAAACTCTTGTTCCATCAGCTAATGAATTAAAAGAAGAATTAATGGAGAGTAGTACTTACGTGGAACAGTTTTTGCATGAGGCAGAAAAAGAGTCTATATCAAAAGTCAAGGATGTTAGTGACGAAGATGCTTCCGGTGATGAACAAGAAAGTAAGACGGATGCATTGGAACCAGTTGGAAAAATGAAGAGATCGCATGAAATGCGTTTTCAGCCCAAACACATGATACCAGAACATTTCCCTGTAGATGGAACGTCAGAAAGTATTGATGTAGACGAAGACTCTACAAAAGATAGAGATGGTTCTGATACTACTATATCGAGTCAGTTTAAAACCGATGAAGTTTTATCATCTTCTATTTCAAAACTTGATATGTCTTCATCCCAATCTCAGTCTGAAATTGATCTAGATGAATTCAAGGAACAAGTATCCAAAGTTATTATTCTAAAAGAAGAAGTTGTTCCATTTTCTATTACAAAAATAGAAAAACCACAACGAGAATTTGTAGATGTGGAAAGTGAAATTATTCCCATTGGATCCTCAGAGTATAATGAAATTATCAAAAGCGGTAGTATAAATACAGAAGCTAAGAAAACTATTGAAGGAGAGTCGATAATTGAGAAGAAAGTTTTAAACGTTGAAGAAAGTGAACCAGAAAAAAACGAGATAGTGGTAGAAGAATGTGAAAAGAAAATTATTAGTGAGATATCTGTTATTCCTTTCCCTATTACAGAAATACCTACCAGTAAAAGAGAATTCGTGGACATTGAAGCTGATATAATACCACTGGGATCAAAACAATATGAAGAGATTCTTAAATCAAAAAGTGATTCATCTGTACCTAAAACAAAGATTGAGAAGTCAGTTGCAAAAACACCAGACTCTGATCTAGAAAGTAAACAAAGTTCGATGTCAAGTTTAAAGACTCATGAAACACCACATACACCTTTATCTGCACCTAGTCAAAGTTCAATTTCTACAGATAACGGTCGAGAATATATTTTAGAAGATATTTATGATATATCAGAAACTCCAGAATTAGGATCGGATCTAATAACAGAAATGAGTAAATCTGAACTTGTTGTAACCACAGCTGAAAAATCATTGCATACATATGAAAAAGAACAAGATTCACCAACAAGTGATGAATTTGAAATGGTTGATAAACCTAATGAAATGGATGATTTTATTGTAATCGAAGAAGTAGCAAAAGAAGCTCATGAATCTGATACTGAAGGAAAAAGTGTTCAGATACATGCTCAGAAATATGTGAAGAAACATGATACAGAAGTAGAAGAATATTTATCCAAAGCATCAAAAAAGCAAGACAGTACAAGTAGTGCATCCGGGTCATTATCAGACGAAGAGCTATTACAATATGACTTAGAGCAAAAAAAACTACAGGCACTAGAACTTGCAGAAATTGAAGCTGGAAAGCGATGGATACAAATGCGATTTGAAGGAGATCCACGTTATGATTATGAGAGAATACCACTAGAAGATATTAAAGAAGAAGAAATGGCAGATTTTGATGCTAGTAGAATCGGTAGTTTAAGTTCTCAGAAAGAATCTATCGGTAGTTTCGGTAGTTTCAGAAATTCTTACGGTAGTCTATCGGAGTCAGAGATGGCATCACGTATAAGGTTTAGAGTTCGAGGCGAAAATGATGATATTTCTATAAGTTCTTTACAAGAGTTCGAAAATCTCGAAAGGGCGTTAATGGAGCAATATCAACAGCATTCGTCTTCGTCCCAAGAATCGTTGAATGGTTCTCTTCCGAGGCGTTATATTTTAAGTAGAAGTCAAGGAGATGACATATCAATTTCTAGTTTGAAAGAATTTGAAGGTCTCGAATCAGCCTGCCTTGAAGCACTTCGAGCAGAAATACTTGCAAAACAAAAGGAAGCTCTTTTGCTTGCTGACCCTAAGGAAGTAAGCGGTAGTTTCTTAGAGCGTGAAAAACGATCATACAGTGGTAGCTCCGAAAGTAGTCCTCCTTTGAAAGGTGGTAGTCCTAGTCAAAAAAATGGCAGTCCATCGCAAAAAAGTGGAAGTCCTTCTCAAAAACTAGGTAGTTATGGTAGTCCTTCTCAAAAAATGCTTACGGACTCTGCTGCTATAAGGAAGCTGATCGACCAGCAAATGGCTTTAGAAGCAAAATTGACAGAACATAAGACACCAAAAATTGTAGTTGTAAAGAAGTTCGATGAAAAGGGGGCATTTTTTGTACCCGAAATTGAAGCAGAGGCAACGGAAGCAAAGTCTTGTGAAATATCTGAAGAATGTAAGAAATCTTCCTCGTTTGTATGTGCTGCTGCACCAAGCGATGGTTCGGCTGAATCAATTCCAGGGGATTGTGAGGAAATGATGAAACTACTCGATCAAGAGGAAAATTCTAAAGTCACTCAAGCAGTAACAAAAACCTTTACTGATGACGGTGTTATCGAAGTGATTAGAACAACAACAGTGATACAACAAAAATTCGTAGATGGAAAGATTGTATCTGAAACAGTGACAAGTACTGATAAAGATACATCTACCGTGGGTGTTGATATTCCTGGAAGATCTAGAATACTTGACGAAACAGCTATGTCCTATGGATCCGAAATGTCGTCGTCCATAACATCACAACCATCAGAAATGGATAGTTTAATGACAGTAATGGAAAAGCATACATCGGACGGTGAAATAGTGACGTTTACAAAGCACACCCTTGTAATGACTGATAAACCTGAAGATTTAGATTTCTCTAGGGAAGGAAGTGTCGTTCGTGAGCTCTCACCCTCCTCGGGGAGGTCGGTAGCCCATAGTGTCACTTCCTTTAGTAAACCATTTACAGATCCAGCCAGCGGTTCATGGAGCGGCCAAGATGAAGAACTCAGCTCCTCTGGAAGTTTTAGCAGGTATGTATACATGACTAATTTTATACACACGTGTAATAAAATTAAAATCTCTGCTGTTTGGTCGCGCTTATCACTAAAATTGCTGAAACGATTTTGATGAACTTTTATTAGCAGAAAGACAATATTTCACAATATTAACTTGACTATAAAGTATAAGACTAAAAGACCAAAGACGTAATTTTGGATTGATAAAAAAGTTATGGAGATTAGTAACAGACAAAATTACAATTAAAGAAAATAAAATGAAGTGGAAACCAAAGAAAGTGGATAAGGGAATCTCAGGCACACCAGTTATATAAAAATACTGTAGGTAGGGAGCGGTCACTTAGTTTATAAATTGCAAATTTTTTTAAAAAGGCTTGTATTAAATGCATTATTAAAATAAGAATTGGTCAACATTTATTTCTCGTAATACAAACCTTAGTTCTTTAGACTATTGCAAATGCAAATACATGGAGTAGACTACAAAAAAGTTTTCTCTAGCCCTATGTAAAATTTAATTATTATTACTTTATTGTAAATATATAATTACTTCATTGGATTACTGATGTTACGTTAAAATATGAATTAATTTAAACTAGTTTTCCTTCAATAGGAGAAATTCGGCCATGATATGGGTACATATTATTTTCCTCACGTGTCTGATATACTAATAAACTTATCAATACTTTGAATCGTCGATAGGATAGATGATTTTTATTGACAATATTACAGCTCATCAATACTTGCCTCAAAAAATAGAATATTGCTTGACAAACACAGGAGAAAAATATACTGAACTGGTTTATCTTCAGCTATTTATACATAGACTGTTACTTAATTCTACCTTTTAAATTAATTTTATGACTCATTAACGCCATAGTATGATGCTTTATAACCGCTAACTTTAACCTGTTTCTGCTCTAGGCCAATCTATACTTGTTATGTCTCTTTACAATCACTCACTCTAATCATTTTACGCTATAAGCTTCTTCCAACTATTTGAATTAATTTATCAGATTTTTGCTCAAAAAGGATTTAAAATATAAGAGCCTAGGAATGGAAGACCATCCCTGATTGCAGTTTTCAAACTTATGATTGTAAAGATAAAAATTTATTTTCAAAAGCTGCTAATTTTAATAAGGAATTATTGCAGAGGTGCACGCGCCGACGTGATGCTTGGCAGTACGGACAGTCTTGAAGCGACTAGTTCAAACGCTACAAGGGCTACCTATAACTACGAAGTTGATACTCCAATGACAGGAAGTCTCACTTCTGGAGGTGAGTGTTTCATTTATTTCTCTATTCCAAAACATGTTGTCTGCTAAAATCCTATAGAAATCATTGATCTTGATACACTTATTTTAACGACGCAAAATTTCTTCAATCATGAATTGACTGAATTAAATTAAAGTTTCTAAATTAATTTAAATATGTCTAGCTATTAAATTTTTGCTTTCTTATATATGTTTATTGAAGTTTGCGATACTTCTTGGTTAAGTTTAAAAACCAGAAGCCCATGTTTGCTCTATCAGTCTATAACTATATAGTAATAACCGTTATATTTTTTAAAACGTTTCCAAATATGTTATTAGTATGATCATAACGTCTTCCGAATTTACTCATGTTTTTAAATTTACAGAAGCTTTGCTCTCATCCCGCTTTATCTCTATATTTATAAATGTTGCTATCTCACCTGAGCTTGATACTAATCAGAAAGATAACAGCGGTACCCCCTCTAGGATCGAACACGATGGTATCTTCCCTGGACACTTTGGATCCCATCACTGCGGTGCAAATGGAAAGTCTCGAACACCAATCGACAAGCGAACAATGCTCCCACGATTATGAAGTACAGGAACCGGATTCAGATACAGAGAGATTGGTTTGTACAATTTTTAAAATCCCTTATAATTCACCATACTTGTATCTCAGGAACTACTGGTCCGATTTGAATAATTTTTTCAGTGTTATATAGCTCATTCACCAAGAATATCATCACGCTAAGACCAATAGAAACGGAGCACAGATGAAAAATGTTTCAAAATCGGGATGTTTTTCTTTTGAGAAATGCTGCGTGTTAGTGTATCTATTCCACGCGAACGAAGTCGCGGGCAGAGGCTAGTATAGAATAAATTTGAATTAGCATAAAGCATACTTTCAAAAGATTTGCTATGATGCTACACCCCTACTTGAGTTTATCTCCAACTATAATTAATGCAGGTGTGAAAACACGTTGTCGCTGTGTGTTATCAACTATCGAGGTATATGACGATAAAAGTTACACAACAATTGGGCCCGCGGTTTTTACAAATGTCAAAGAAATTTAAAACGATAATTTCAAATTTACTTTTTGGATAATAAAACACATATGTGAATGTTTTCCTGTGCCTTTAACGAAGTTATTTCTGCTAGTAGTTTTAGTGCGATAAGTGACCAAATGTTCGTAGGTACGGGAGTAACATTATGCATTTATTTATTTATTTAATATCCTGAACCTGAGCCTGAACAAATTATATGTCTTATTTTACAGTTTATTTTTTCTTGTCCCAAAAAGTGTATAAAAAGCACGAGACAAATTACATCGTATATTTTTTTAAATTTTGATTTATAGGAAATTTTATACAACCTATTTTAAAACCCTACACAATTTTTAAATTATTTTACGAAAACAGTGAAATATGAAACGACAACTCTAAAAGCGATAAAACAAATGTAATTAACAAAAAAAAACAATAAAGCTAAACCTTACACAAAAGAAATAAAAAATAAATAATGAATGATTATCCCTCAACGTAAAAGAAATACCCTTAACACTGAATAGACTTGATAGAAAATATGCAATGACACAATGCTCAAAGCTAGCAAAATCGCGACTACTGTGAGGTTCTCTCGAACCTTCCTCATGCGTACGCTGGCGTTGTGGAATGGGTTGCCCAGCACGGTTTTTCCTCAGGGCTATGATACGGGGTTCTTCAATAAGGGACTGAAACGTGCTCTTCAAGGTCAGCAACACAACAGCGATGCCCTTGGTGTTGCAGTTATTCATAGGCGATGGTAACCACTTACCATCAGGTGGGCCGTCAACCTGTTTGCTTCTCTTTGGCATAAAAAAAAAAAAAAACAGGACAGATATATAGCCACCGCCTGTAAACAAATACATTGGGCATACCTTCAGCTACACCAGAGACTTTAGTTTTTTGAAGGATACTCTTTTAACTAGAAGTATTTGAAATGTATTCTTATTATAAATGCAGTAATAATAAATTTTCCAAAATAAATAACATTGGTAAACATAGATTACATTGTAACAAATTTCTTTAGTTAGATTTTAGCTGAATATTTACCTAATTTACAGGAGTTAGAAGGCAAAGTACCAAAAACAAAGGAGCGCACTATAATGTTTGAAAGTACTGACACACTAAGTGCTGTGAGCGGTGAAGGTTCAGTCAGAGAGGCCATTGTTGAACCACCAGCAGCCACATTCTATATTGGAGATACCCCTATTGTACGAGGTAATAATATTATTCGAAATCCTCTAAGATTTAGATTTAAGTTCAAAGTAAAGTTCTGATTAAAACATCATACACTGATATGAATTTGGTACTATGACAATTTTTGAAATATCCTTAAATACTTTCTTAAGTACAAATACATGAGGAGTATGAGCTGTAGCACTAATTCTATCGTAATCATCTGTAAGCTTACCAGTATACAAGACATCACTGATTTGTAGTGTACTTTACTATATCCCAATGCATTAATGTTAGGTATAATAATTTTAGGTGAGAGACGCGATGAAGAATATGATGATACCCCTAAATTATCAGGAAGCTGCCCAGCATCTTTGCCTCCGACTACACAACCATCACCTCCCATTCCAGCTCAAAGAAGGTACGTTAATATAGAATATAGATTCCCAAGTGTTAGTGATTAATTTTCGTAATATGGTATGGATATAAAAACTTTACCACTTGTCATAATCCGTTAGAAGATCTTTAACTTACATCTATATTAGACGATATTTTCCTGTCAGCTGGTTAGCTGCAGCATCTTTTGTGGTACATAATGTTCTATAAATGGTTAACTTTTGGAATCATTAATTAATATATTAATTAGTTTGTTAGGACATCTATGTTTTTGCTTGTTTGGTTTTCCATGTTCATCATTTTTATTTTAAGTATATTACTTTCTTTGGATATAACCTTACTAAGCTATCAATGGCCCACCATTGAGATCCTATCACACCTTTTCTAAGGTAATTACTTAAACACCATGCTAGTCTACGAAAATAACTGCAGATAGCTTTCTATTCTCGTCTCTAAGTCCTTTATTGTCAGCTTCATTTTAATTATGGCTCTACTAAATATAACAATATTGTCCATTGCAGCTGCTATTGCTTAAGTCACTCTCAAGATAAAATCAACAAATAGGTACAATACATTTTATAGTAACGCTTTTAAAATTATTTTGCTTCTCTGATATTCAGAAGATTTAAATATCAATATTTGTATTCGTATTATTTTTTGCACATTTTTAATTTCTTCATTAAAAGTGTGAATGGTTTTAATTTTTTAACAATTATTACCCAACGTTTTGTGTGTATTGTTGTTGATTAAAAAATGTATCACAAACTGTAGCATGTGGATTTACAGCAACATATGAATTAGTATACATATTGTAGAAATGAGTAAATATTTCATTTTTATTTCTTGTTTAAGTAGAATATATAAATTTATTATCAATTCTCATTCCTTTCAGATCTCTTACAATGATTGCGAAATCACCACACGCAAGTTTAGAGGATATCGCGAAGAAGTAAAACTTTGCTAGTATTTTCAAATCTTCCTAAATTGATTATATTTTTTACTAATACTTTCATAACATCTGCAGCTTCGGTAAAATTTGCACTGTGCGCTAAATATTTGGATAATATTAATTAGATAAAAGCGTCCTGTAATCAGTATTTATAAACTAATGTAGGTAAGATATTCTAGTGTATCGCAGAAATCTATCACTAGCTTACAACATTAAAACTTTATAGTAAAAATAGATTATTTAAAGTACTACAGTCTTATTAAACTGTGTTTGCCTGTCAATGGAAATGATTTTGAGTTATAATTCAATAGACGTATTTTTATTGAACATTAAAGTTCACATTATTTTTGGTCTTTTAAGGTCCGTGTATGGCTTAGCTTTTAGACTTATAAATTGCTTTTTGGACACTCTTCGGAATGTCTATAAGGGGAATGTGAAGGGTTGTTGAGATGTTGAATTTTTAAAACTTTTAAATTTTTCAATAAACACTCCTTCAAACAGTGAAGAAATGAGAAGATAGTAAAGTTTGCATTGGAGCACAATTACGTACGTAATTAGGTAGGGATATGAAATGTAGTATATTGAATAACTGACTGGATGCCTTTATAGCTATTTTCGTAATTATACGAGCCTTGAAAATATAATGATTAGAGGAGTATCTTTAATGAGACCCTCATTCATATTTGTTTATATAAGTTTTAATAATTATTAATTCTACATCCATATTACATTTTTTTTTTATAATTAAATTACTATTTTTTTTTTGTTTTGTTCATAATCGTAACCAAGACTTCATATTTTACAGTATATTTTATTCGGTCAAGTTGAATGAATTAGAATACATAAATTGTTACATAAAAACAGAATTTTGTTTTCTCTTCTAATAACTATTTTTAACCATCAAGTACATATGTGTAGAAATTACAATAATAGACAATCATACATTTTTTCATATTGGTAACTGCTTGCTCACTTCCATAGTTAAGTATTGAAGAAATATTAAATATAGACTATGGTCTTAAGGTAAACAGATATAGAAATAGATCTGCCATAATAAGTTAAAAATAATTTGAGGTTATATTTATTTTAAAATAGCGAATAAACTAAAACTTATGAATATACTCTCTCATACACTCATACACTCTTATAATTTAAATATATTTACTTAAAACAGAGTTTAAAGATAATTCGAAAATTACTAGTAAAGGATTACTTCAAGACTAGATCTGTAATAACTATTCATGAAAACTAATGGTATGAGACTGATGTGCAAGTTAAATTTGTTAAGAGAGAAAAGAGCATGCTTAGCTAAATACCACAGTAAGAGCTGATGAAGCAATATTTTCATATCAGCTGGGTGCCCCTACCATGAGTTCAAATAAACTTTCTAGTTAACTATACCTATTGGCCTTCGTAACTTACAGTATAGCTTTTTCTATGTTAATAATTTTGATGAATAAATCTGCAGAATAGTAATCTTTATCTATACATCTATATACATATAAAAAGAATCTAAATGCAAGATGTCTGTCCTTTTTCGAGTTTCGTGAAAAAAATTGTTGCCGGTGTCTAGGGCTAAGTAATAAAGTATATTTCAATAATTTCTGCAAATGTCTGTCTGTCTATCTGTCCTTCTGTAGGTTTGCATGATCACGAATCACGGCTAAAGTATTAGGTTAGCGATAAATCCTCAAAGCGTATACTCGAGAATAACTTAGACTTTGTTTTATTAAAATCGGTCTACTCTATCAAAAGTTATTGTAATTTTAATGACGACGCAATTTAAGTACGAGAGAAAAGTAGATAATTAAATGGACATAATCGGTGTTATTACAAAAAAATTAAACACGTTTTGAACGCTTGCTTTAAAAAGATCTCTCGGTGAATGTTCGCCGGCTTGCTCTTTTGTCTCGCTTTGGTTAGGTTAGGTTACACTTGCGAAAAAAGTATAACGCGATCTTGCTTCGGGCAAGCTCGGCGCATTTCGTACGAAATCTTTTTTAAACCCAATATTTAACATTTTTGTAATAACACCAAATACGTTCAGAAAATTTTACTAGTCGCTGTTTTTTTACGTTAAGTTCCACGCGGAAGAAGTCGCAGACACAGCTAGTTTTACATAAAATTGTAGTCTTACAATTGAACTATACAATCACGGCATCAGTGCAGTTACTAAATTTGAATAGATCTGTAACCAAAAATTCGAATAAAGTTTTCAAATGAGTTAAAATTTAAAATTCAAATTAAAGTGAATAGTTTTAAATACTTACTGCTTTAGGAAACGCGAGCTCATGGTAGTGGTATTGTTTGTTTTTATTAATAATTCTAAGGAAACGTTGCTTAATGTAACTATTTATAAACTTAGTTGACTTGATTAAGTACGTGTGCTTAAAGTGTTAAGAGATATCTCTAAACTAGTATCAGACGTTACAGTGCTTACGTATTACGTTTCTAAAAAGTCGATTTAAGTTGCAATGTTCAATTGTTTCATGTTGTATTATTTGATATTGCTGGATATTCTATTGATTAATATGAAATATTATTAAATTATTAAATAAAAACGCTATGTCTCATGATTATATGTGTTGTTTTATTTTATTCCTTCGGATGGTTGCAAAATTCGTGGCTAGTTTAAAATAAAATGGACTGCACTAATGGAATTTAAAATGATGATAGATAGGTTGACATTTAAGCGCCACGTCAAGCGGGTTTTAGTGTCGAAAGGGTATTATATAAGGAGCGTCCCATTAGACGTTCACAACGCTCACAACACACTTTTCGCCGTTCCACTAGACAACCGCGAGCGTTGCGGTCGTGCCGAAAACGTCATTGATGACGTCATAACATACGCTTATGTGGCCCATGCCTGGAGGTGGATCGACGTGAGCGTTGACGAAATTGGCGGGATTCTCAATAAACATGGCGACCGTAAAAATGTCATTTTTTGATACGGTAAGGAATATTTACATTAAATAACATATTGTATTTAAATACATAAATAAAATATGAAATGAAATATGTTAATTAAGTTTGGATAATTTTACTTCTAATGAAAAATGTTGAAATTAATTTATAATCATTTCATGGTAATTCTATGTTTTTCATTTGACAAAAGTTCATTTTTATGTTTTTATGATAATTAAAATAAATAAAAAAATTAACTATACATTGTTTTTGTGTAGTACACTTAAATCAATTTAATAATAATTAGAACTTACTGTTAAGACTTTTAAATTGTAAGGTAACTTCTTAAAGCTTTTGCTTTATTTTCTGTAGGTAGCCATTTCTATTATTTATCTGAACGCTCAAAACGCCCATAAATACGTTGTACGTATAATATAATACGTGTGTACTATTGTAACGCTCGAGAGCTAGTGGAACGAGAAAACTCGCAGTCGTAAGCGTGAGCGTTGTGAACTTCTACAGGAACGCAGTCATAGTGGATCAGTATGTGAACGATAGTGATGTCTGGAATTGACTCCACTCTGTGCATCCACTATAGGCTATTATGACGATGTATTGGAAATATATGTAAAAAAAAAAATGTGCCCGATCGAGTTTCTTGCCGGTTCTCCTCGATGGCTAGCTTGTTTTCCGAACCGGTGGCAGTTTATAACGTTCATAAGCGCCTTATTAGGGCCTAAACTGAATAAAGAATTTTTGATTTTGATTTTGAAAATCTGTAATGATCCAGAATTTTCCACAAAGTAAAAGTCATTTGAATCATATAGGCAGTCTTATTTGCTACACTTATATGCCATCAGTTTCAACCGCCGTCAGGTACAACCAAGAAACGCTGTTTTAATTCCTTCTTTTAATTGTTTTAGCAAAAGGCGCTTTCTGTTGTAGCGACATGTAGTAGTGGTCGTTCAATTCCAGGCGGAAGTGCAAAGTACATCCATTATAATATTTATTTGCTTAATTTTATTTAGATTGCTAAGTAGAGTGAGGTAAACAAAAAAAAATCCCATCCAATAGAAGAGTAGATCAGTTTTTCAAATATCAATTTTAAGATCATTCGTAACTTACCTATAAATAGGGGTTTTACTTACCTAATATGAACTACTACAAAATAACTAAGCTCTTGTATGAATTAATTGGAGTGCTTTTCATCTCTATAATTGTAACTTTAATATTAATTTATAACATCCTATCCTATCCTATTAAGTTACCTCTTAAGTTTTATGTGTCTGCTTAGTCTTTATGGAGAACCATAATGATTTGTCGCTTAGACAAAGTCTTTTATCTGCCAGTAAAAATCTTGTCTAAATCAGTTTATCAGTCTCGGAAATTAGCCCGAACATGCATTAAATATCCTGATTTTTTACAACAAAGACGGTATACACTAAAGCAGGATATGAGATTCAGTATATTTTTGAAACAATAGACTAAGAATTTAAAAAAAATATTCAACATAAAACCAAAAAAAGACGTCACAATATAAATAACTGACTTTTATTTAAAAAAAAAATGGGTAAAATAAATCAACAGAATATATTAGAGAAATCTTATAACTACGTTTTGAACATAACACATTTTTTAATATATAATTTTATACAAACACTAACCTTTAAAAAATACCACCGTGATATACAAAATAATAAATACTTAATACTAATTTATACATTTTTACGCTTATAAAAATAAATTAATATAAAGAGTTTATTCTTGTATATTAAGAATCAATAAATAAATTAATTACAAAATAAAGATGAAAATATTTCAAATGAGAAATGCATATTTTGCCGGAAATAAATAAAATATATAGTTACAGTGATTTCCCATTCAAAATTTTTTCATTTATTTCTGACCTTAAAATAAATTTAGTGCTTACGTTTACTATGGCATTAAATAAACTTGGTTTTTTATTACTTTGTAACTAACTTGCGACAATTTAAGATACCTACGGAGTTTTCTACAGTTTGTTATAAAAAGTTCAAAGCGTCATTCATAAACCTTTTTTTCCGTAGCGAGTTCGATTTAGTTCGTAGCGAGTTCAAGTATTGGTTTGATTTTGTAAGCACAATTAAATAATAGTTAGCCTGATTAATTAATTATGAGTTAGAGAAATATAATGAAAGAATATATAAACTAGATATTGAAATCAGTTACGAGTTAATGAAGCTATAAACCTTATTGATGACGAACTTTTTAAATATTTGATTTTATGAACTTTACAATGTCTTGGACGTTATTTTTTAAATTTTGTCATAGATACAGGAGACTAAGAATTAACTTGATAACGTACATGAGACGACTGCTTGATAATACAAAAATTAAAAGAATGTAATTAAAAATAAATCACAAATAAAAAAGATTGAAAATAGAACTCACGGAATAATAGTTAGATCGATACAACAGGATAACTATTATTTTATTCTTGTAAAAATGTAGAAATGTTTTATATGCTTCTTTTTGATTCATAGAATATTTTAAAAACATAGTTGAGGGATTATTGTTTGGTTTCCTTGAGTGAAAGTTGTGACATATGTTTGGTTGGTTTTAGTTGGATATTATTAATTTCAATTATTATTTAAAAACATAGATGAGGGATTTTTGTTTGGTTTCCTTGAGTGAAAGTTGTGACATATGTTTGGTTGGTTTTAGTTGGATATTATTCATTTCAATTATTATTTAAAAACATAGATGAGGGATTTTTGTTTGGTTTCCTTGAGTGAAAGTTGTGACATATGTTTGGTTGGTTTTAGTTGGATATTTATTTCAATTACTATTTAAAAACATAGATGAGGGATTTTTGTTTGGTTTCATTGAGTGAACGTTGTGACATATGTTTGGTTGGTTTTAGTTAAATATTTATTTCGATTATTATTTAAGAATACACTCGATATGATTCATTCTCATAAAAGGGTCTTATTCTTAAAATTGATTAACTGTGAACTGCCTTAATTCATAAACTAATTTAATCTTTACTTCTTGAACCCTATAACTCTTTTGACAATTTTAAGTTATTTCTGTTAAATTATTATTAATGTATATCCCCTACGGAAAATCGTAATGATTAAAATAGTAAAATGTCATTTACCAGTAAAATTGTTGTGAAAAAGGGTTCAAAGGTTTCGGATATTAACCTAGATAAAGAGAACACAGTCTTCAATGTATAGATTTTGGTTGTAGTATCTTCTTATTCTCACATTTGTAAAGCAATCGGGCAGGGGGAGAGCAGTTAAGATCACCTTCCTCCTCTGTTTCTCATCTGATTCTTTCCTTCTTCTTCATTCCTTTTTTTAGTAGCTACTATGACGAGCTTTATTTAATAAAAAAATTGGAAAGATATATTTTTTAATGACACTGCTTAGACACTTGGTCTTTATGTATAAAAATGATATCTCTATTTAAAATCAAGCTATTAGACTTTTAAAAAACTGCGATTTTTGTAAGCACTTCGCAGCCGTATTTATTTTATTATCGTAGAAAAGTGGGATAAGCAGTATGATACGCATACACAGGACAACGTAGACGAAGTTCATTATAAGCTAGACATATTTAGACAATTTCTCACACAATAGCAGTACTGATTTATAAACAAAAACTAGATAAATAAGCAATTAAATTAATTAAATAAAATAAATAAAATCTTCACTTTGGTGGTAATGGGCCACATTTTATAAAGCTGATCGACAATATAAATAATCCTTGTCAAATTTCACATTCACAGTGAGTCGAACTCCGATACGTCACTTGTCTGAAATTAAAACATTATTCAGTTAATAGTCTATACTACAGTTTTTATTTTTTAAAGGCAACAAAAAATTGTACCCAATATCAAAGAGAGAAAAGATTAAATTTTATTTTAATTATAATGTGTAAACTCAAATATAACTTAACCGATTTTTAAAACTATTTCATCTACTTTATTTCAAAATCTACATTAACACGAGCGTAACATCGAGTAAGATTCTGTATTTTATAAAATTGTTTATTCTCTCGTACTCAGATCGCGTCGTCATTAAAATTACAATAACTTTTGATAGAGTGAGCCGATTTTACTGAAACAAATACAAAATATTACTCGAAGATATGCTTTATAATTTTCTTGAAATGGGTTTTATCATGAAAGTAGTTTAGCAGTATTGGTTGTCCAAACAAACAG
Source organism: Antheraea mylitta (assembly GCA_014332785.1). Lineage (NCBI taxonomy): Eukaryota > Metazoa > Arthropoda > Insecta > Lepidoptera > Saturniidae > Antheraea > Antheraea mylitta. The sequence continues at coordinate 1,003,341 of JACEII010000117.1, forward strand.
ATGAGCAGACAGACATATCTAAAAATTATTGAAATGTATTTTATGACTTATTTCTAGAAATCTGTCACAATTTTTTTGAAATAAAAATCTAAAAGTACACATATGTTATGTTCACATTCTTATTACACGTATAGATAGATTAATTTATACTCGTCCTAATTACTTCAAATAAGTATGATTAATTGGCTAAAGCTAGTCTATAGTATTAGTTAGCATTCGAATCGGGAATGTCAATAAGCGTAAGGAAATGTGGAGGAATATGTGCAGAGATACCCACTAGGTCCGGTTTGTAGAGGTGCACGTGCGGCAGTAGGAAGGTGGAACCGAGATCCCGTTCAGCCATCGTGTTGGCCTCCTGTATGGAACATGCGGGGCTCATCATCTTACTAAGGTATAGGAAACTATTCCGTAAATTTATTTGGATTCAATCGTTGTCTATCTTCAAATACTTTTGCTAAATCATCATGCATTGAACTATACATTATCATTAACATTCACAACATTATACTTCTTTGTGCAGGTTAACATTGGGTATTCAGCGATTCCCATCTAATTTTTATTATAAGCCAAACAAAACAGGTAAGATTAGAAATGTCAGAGGAATTGAATATGTTTTTTCTTGTTAATTTAAATGAAAATTTTATGACTATTATAGGAAAGATATTTATAAATTAGATATAACAATAGGTACATACTACTACTCAAGTAGTAAATAGTATAAATAATAGTAGTAAAAAGTAAATGTAGGTATAGATAGTTTGGAGGTAAATCAACTCAATAGCGTTATTATTCCTTCTGGATGTGACAATGGTTAGAAAACTTACGATATACCAAGCAAAGTATGTCAACGAATAGTTTTTTTTACTTTTCAATGAAAAAAAGTGAAAGCTTGCAATCAAGAAGATGTTGATCATATTGTCAAGGAATATGTCTAGAACGATTCTCAAAGACGACAGATATTTAAGGATTATAATAAATGTATTTGTAATCAAATATCATCACACCTAGCATTGGAAGAATACAAGTACATCTACAATTTGGTGGGCATCGGTATGAGGGCAAAAAAGTGATCACAAGGTTCTGTTTTTTTTTCTTTTGTAAGGTGTTTGTCTAATTGGTATTTGTTGTATGAATGAGGGTGGCGTATTCTATTTAAACAGACTCTTGATAAAATAAAGAGAGAAAAAGAATACAGAGTAAGCTTTAATAAAACATTTTTTTTAATTCTGTAGAGAAACTTTTAGAAAGGTCTAAAGACCTACTTCTAGACTCGGATTTGTGCAGAATTTATGGATCAATAGTTTACTAAGCAAATGCATTGGGTGTGGTTTTAACTTAATAATTAGTGTTTTTTGTTTCATTTGAAATACATCGTAATATACTGGCATACCTGGTGAGTAAGTCGCGTGGACGATGCAGCTCTGCCTGTACTGGCTGGTAAAGTACCTCCGATTGACCGAGCTTCTGAGAGAGTTCTGTAAAATTATTTAAAGGTTTTTGGTTTATTCAGTTTTATTGAAATTTTTTGTAGCTGGAGATGCTACGTTTGTCGATAAATTGAAATTTAATTGAAACATTTAAGTTTCATTACAAAATAGAGGTACATCGAATTAAAATGTTGAAACGTATTAAGTTACTTGGTAATATTTTTATGGTAATTGCTTTAAGATCAATTAAAATAGAGTTTCAACTTGAAGTTTTTCTTTTTATCGGGCTCCTTTGACGTAGGCGTCAAAGATGTTCCTCATTGGAACTTTTTTATTGTAGCCCGGTAAAGTGACTGCACTATGCCTGACGGTAATCATAGTGTAGTCCAAAAACGAAAGGCGACTGCCGAGAGATACGCCATCCTTCGTCGGTCGTCGCTGTCGTGCCGGCCTGATTAAATGCCTCGTCCCGTTAGATTTCATTGTTTTTTGTTGTAAGGGTCGCTTTTTTTTCTTGTTGTTTACTTTGATCGTATACATTTTTATGATAGAAGTTATTATAATAAGAATAAACATTTCAATTTACGATACTGTAACTGTAAACTATATAACAAAAGTCCAATAGGTAGTCTATTAGCTTCTTTATGGCCTCTTTATTATTTCTGATTTTATAGTAGTTTACTAACCCTGTAGAAATGCACACTATCTACATACTTACAATTCTCCGAGTCTTCGTTCAGCGTCCGTCCACTCGGATAAGTCTTCGTGGCTGAAATTTTTTTTTTTATGATTTTAATTATACTATCCTAAAGATTGCATCGCAACTTGATGCAAAAGATGATTTAATTCAAAATTTGCGTTTTTAAACTTTACACCACAAAATAAATTAAAGTTCGGCAAGATGACGTTCACTTCAACAGCCACTTTAAGACGATCAAGATTATGAAGACGACTGTTGTTTTCTTTTTGATTTAAACGTGTGAAAAAATTAACCTCCGAAGAGAGTCAATAAAATGAAGTTATATGAAATAAATCGATATTTTAATGTAAAGTAATTATCTTGTTTACTTTAATTTATTCTAAAAAAACAGTTTGTTGTTTTATTTTAGAAAATATACGTAGTTTTTTCAGTAACATAGCGAATGAATTTAGTCTTATACTAATTATCGTAGTGCATTATGCTGTTACTTCGTCTGTATTGAAATTATTTTATAACATGTTATTTAAAAAAGTGAATTAACTACGAACTTTTTTCTATAATGCTTGTTTAAGCTTTTTTATTTTACATACGCTGATATTTTCTGCAACGACGAAATAGCAATACTTGTCCCTACTTTTAGAATTGACTTAAAAGCGCTATATGGTCTAACTTTAAACACATTTGGCACAAAATTGAAATTTTAAGTCACTCTTTTTTATCAATTCACGGTACGACATCATTTCGACTTTGAAATTTTTTCCCTTAAGTTATTTACATACTTGTATTTAATTACTCAGATTATTTAATACAAGCTCCTCATCCTGGCTTATGACGTATGCACTAATAAAGAAATTTCGATCAAATTTGTTTTTAACAGTACAACTATGTACTAAAATAAACTAAACGTTAAATCTGTCAATTCTGCCAATATTTTTAAAGATACACTACTGCTTTCTATTCGAATTGTTAACTCACTTTTTTATATCAAAATTTTGAAATATTTTTTTTTTTCATAATACGTCTTTACAAACATAATCTTTTTCTCTTGTCCTGACAATTGCATATATAACAAAAAAAGAATTAGGCAAATAGGTGCACCTGTCCTGAAGTGATTTACAAACATACATTCGACAATTTATACATATTTATTTAGATAATAACAAGTACCAACCTGTAGGCCTTCCTCAAGGAATCGAATCGGGCTAAATCTGCTTCCAAATCGGCTTTATTCACTGAAGACAGATCATCTCGATCTTCCTTCATAGCAGATTCATCAGCTCTGACTGTTGTAGATACTTTAAAACCAGCAGACACCAGAGCTCCTGGAATTACAATTAAAAAAAAAATTTCAACTTGATAATCCATTTGCTACAATGGTAACATTTTATAGTAATTGGTTTTTTAAATTACCTTGTTTGTTGTGCCTATCTTTGTTTGCACTATAGGAAGACTCCAGACTGTGTTTCCTTCTCATCTAAATAAAAAAAATATATTCTTAAATATTTATTTTACGCTTTAAATTACGATTTGTCAGGGTTTGAAATCGCCAATACATCGAGGAATAACGTGGTGATTATGCTCTTTCGGTAAGATGCTTATGGCCCAATAGTGGGTCTCTTATAGGTTGTTAATAACACTGATAATGACGTACTTTATGACTTACCTCATTATTACTAGCGGCCGCTCCTGATTCTAAATAACTTATTAATTTTGCTTCACTGCTCAATTCCAAACTTCTTTTCCTCGCTAGATTTTCACGGCTGTTGATTAAAAATGTACATATCAGTGAAAAAGTCCATATAACTCAATTCCTATCGGCTTTCCCTTAAGAGTTAGCATATAACGTAAATATTTAAGGACATGTAGGCCAAACCAAAAAGTTGAAAATGTTTCGACGGCTAAGCATTTATATTTTTAACAAGTAACAAGTCACTTCACGTTGGTTTTCTGTGAGAGGATGGCACGACCCCGGACGAGTCAACTCATTCATGCTTTTTAGCATTGGTTTTCCAATAATAGCTTCAGCGTGGATCTACCACCTTTTTTTTATAGAGGGGAAAATCCTACATCGGATACGCCTCACGTTGCCGGGGGACAATGTGAGGGTTATTCCAGACTCCTACTGGCTAAAAACCCCTCTGCCGCCTTTGCGCATAAATGGACCAGGGTGCGAGATCACGATTTGCATTCTCCGCATCCCTGGGCACGCGCTTAGATCGCCCGTAGTTGGTAAGACGGGGATCTTCGTCTCGTGGAAAGATAAGTGATCTCTCCACATCGCTTCAACTTGAAGCTGCGGCTTGGGTCTACCACCTAGAATATTTTATCTAATCGCAATAGTCACAATCAAATACTTTTATCATAAAATACTTTTAATAGAGACGTTGAAGAAATTTGTATATTTTTTTATAGTATCTCGACTTTTACTGTTATTAATGAAATAAATTTTAAATACCTGTCTTCATGATGCGGGTGTAATCTTGCCCTTGGGATCATAACAGCAGGTGCCGGAGGCGGCGGTGGTGGATCATGAGCTGGAGGATCTGACATTATTATCTTCTTCGTCGATGATGGCCTCTGTTAAAAATTATACCTAAGATTAATTTTCAAGACCTATATTCGATACCAGGATATGACTTTTTTGGATGGATCGTAATCTGTCATATGGTGGTATTTTTTTATAATTTATCCATAACCTTGTGTTATTTGATTAGTGGGATATTGGTTTTTTACGTAATAATGTTCGGTTATTATGCACAAGGGAAGTGAATGGGAAATAAAAACCAAGAAGCATAAATTCTGGGATAGCTCAATAACTCCCTAGAAAGTACTAACAAGCCGACCACCATCTTGTTAGAATGTCGAAATTATCACACGACACTACTAACTTACTTGATAATGGCCGTAATATTCTGGGAGGTTAGTTGTCAAAATTAAAAATAAGATTTTTTGCATTTAAACCTTTGTGGAAAATCATAGTAAGCGTGGTATGTACCTTTGCTGGTATATATGGCAGAGAAGCATTTTGAACACTAGACGCATCTCCAGTATCCCCTCGTTCGCTGATTAAAGCACGTCGATCCGCTCGTTGTTTCGATGGCATTGCACCCTGGAAGTATTGGTAAATGAATGTACACTTTCTGTAATTACATTTTTTTTTGTTAAACCTGGTGATGTCTTAGTCGTAAGTGTGTTATGATACAGTGTTAATAGAGTTAGATTCGAACCTTGTAACTGAGTCGCAGCTTACGATTAAAGACAACACCGTGATGAAACCATAGCATGGAGATCGGATTTTCTCTAAGTCCGGCTGGCTAGCTACCACTCAAATTAAAAACCTGTCGCCAAGCACCTGCTTGTTTTGCACGCAGCTGCATTTGAAAATCAATTCCTCTAGGTTTGACGTATTTACCATTTTATACCACGTCGTTATTTAACTTCAGATACGATTGAGATCTAACACTACAATCTATAAAAATTAAAAATGAATAGTTGTTCATTAAATAGCGTAAAAGTTACATTTGATAAGATCAGCAATTTATATACCTTTTCTATTGGCTTTAGTATTTATCACTAAACTGTGAGTTGCGGCGTCCTATTAGCCATCACCTTTTTCTGTATCTTCTTCGTTATGCAGATAATATCAATAAATACGAACTTGAATGAATTATGATCTTTCTTTTATTACATGATTTTCAACCTAACAAATTACCTCGTAATTACTTAAAGAAAACGGAAATTACAATAGCGTGTTACTAGTACGATAGTTTGAATCCCTTTGACTGTTATTATTGTATGCATAGCCGCAAATGAAAACCTTACTCCTGTGTACTGTATTTCAAAATATTCGTCAGATTGTTATTTAAACTTTAGACTACAACAATCATCAAATTAATAAGTGCCCTAAGAAGTTGCATTTAAAAAGCTAGTAACTGACCTGGTGTAACGTAGGCATGCTTTGTATGCAAGCGACTATAGAACGCTGAGGTGGTCTGGTTCGCCGACACGCCAGCACCGCACAAGCTGTCAGCACCAGCGTCAGAAGTGCACCAAGTACTACTAGCGAGATCAACACCACTGCCGAAAAAAACCACAATGTCGTATTGTTTTACACAGATATTCCTATTCAAAAAGATGATACACAAGCCACCATAAAGGTTATAGTCTCAATGAATTAATTCGATGCTTACTTTTATTAAAATAATAATAATAACAAAAATATTCTAGTAATAGTTGCTAAATATAATAATAGTATTTTAAATCTTGCTCACTGTATACGCTGCACTACACGTATAGAGATTTTCCATTTGATTAAAACTAAAAATATTTAAAAAAAATATCTAGAGCGTGGGTGTTGATTTCAAAAGTGGTTTTACTCTTGTATCAATTAAATATCCTTCTCTCTTCCAAGTACAACCGTAATATTTCTTATAGTCCTATGATAATCTTTTATAAATGGTCCTGTAATCTGAATACTCATGATCGCTATCTTGTAATGTGGATGTGATATAATGTGAAGATTTGTTTGGATTGATTAGTTTTAGTCATTAAATGCAATTTAAAAGTTTCACCAAATACAATGCGTTCTTAACGCACGTCAGGCGTACTGGTATCGCGTACTAGTGTAGTATTATGTTGTACTACTCAAGTTGAAGCTCGTCAAACAGAGCTCACGCGTCAGCTTGAATAGTACAACACAACGCGACGTTAGTACATAACATCAGTACGCCTTGACGTATGTTAAGAACGCGTTCTGTGTGGTATAACCTTAAAGCTTATTTATGATTTAAATCACGAAGTTATTGGGTATTTAATGGAACATATTTAAGCTTTATGTGTACACTATACTTAATAATTACTTTTATATTGAAACAATCGCAGTAAATTAATTGGTAACTATATTCATTAACAATTAAACTCACCTTTCAGATTGATTTGACATGTACTGCCAGTGTACCATTGGAAACATTCGCAGAGCATTCGCCGATCATCTCGAGAGTAACAAGTACCGTGATAATTGCATTTCTCACAACCCACTGGCTCCGCTAGAATTAGGAAATATATACAATTTAACAGATATAAATTTAAGTCAGAATACAATAACCCAATTGCAGAAAACAATGAAAAAACCAAACCAAATAGGTATACTACTAAATCAAAATTTAACAACAAGTGTTATTAAAGTAATAGCAAAGTAATAGTATTTTTACTAATTCTTTTTTTTTTTTTTTCGAAATATCTACGCTATTGACCCAGCAAGGTCTTAACAGCTTCACCGGACTACTGTACAGTTTACTAATCCCAACTTTATACTTCAAGAGATTTATATGCAATCGAATACAAATAACATAGGAATCCTTTTTTTTCAACTTTGTTGCTTTCGCAGAGTATCATTTGGAATTAGCAATTAAATATTCGATAGGATTCACTACTCTTTCTCTTGACGTATTGCATGAACGTTATATAAAAGTCACCAAGATTTGTCAGCTATCATTTAGATACAAGTCAGAGAGTCGTAGTAACTTCAAAGTCCGTTAATGTCTTAGCTTTAACAATCATATGGTTGACAAAATTATCATTCTTGGCTTCATAGAAATTATTTAGTATTGATTTATTTACTTTGCAAAAAATACCATTAATCTTACCAGAACATATTCTCCCAGGATATAAATTGTTTACACTAAGATCCGCATATCCTTCGAGGCAGCTACAGGTATAAGTCCCTCGCAAATTGAAGCACTGGGCGTGCTCAGAGCAGTCATGGAAATGCCCACTGGTACACTCGTCAAAATCTGATCACCCATTAATTTAATATTATTTTTTTATTTACACAAAGATGCTATTATTATGACATCAAAAATTGAAATACAAGAAGATGATGAAGAAGTAAAAGTAGAATGCAAAGCTTATAACATTGTAGTTAAGCGATGGCCACTGAAATATTAAGCAATATCTATTATTTTACCCAAAAAATACCTTTCAGCAGTTCACGCAAACGCTGATAAAATAGAAAAGATCATCCTAGTGATATAAAAACCTTAAAAAATATTAAACAGATTAATTAAAAACTATCTATTTTGAAGAAGTATTTTAACGGAATTAGTATTTTCTTTTAAAATTTGTTACCTGAGACCTTTGTCAATTTCGTCGATATGAGAAATTATTCATTAAATTGAATTTGAGGACACATTAGGATCTAATACATAGAATCGAATAGGAAATGCATAACAATTAAAATAATGGTAGTTTTACGACAATACAAAGTTGGGTAGGTACTATTTTATAGTAGATTTTTTGAAGTCGATTCTATCTTTCCTTAATTTTTATTTGTTTTAAAACAGTTTGTTTTCATGATTTCCTTTCATCAAACTAGTACTTGGGTTATGTTTATAGTTTGAGAATGTAACTCGATATTAACTGATTTCTCTTCAATTACTGCTGTGTAAATCAAACTCTGAATGACAAAAAGTATTTGTTGCATATACTCGACGTTTATCTTCTGATTTCCGTCACAACTACTGAACGTATTGGTGTAGATCTATGACCATTCGATACGGAATTTTTCGTAGATATTCACAAGTTACTTAGTTGTTGGGTTCAACTGACCCTTTGCCGTTTTTGTAACGCCCACTTTTAATGTGATTTTCAAAGTGGTTTGTATCTACTTCCCTGGGTCCTCGCTGACTAGCAGAAGAGTTCATTTCAGTGAAAATAAATTGGAGATCCATGAGATGCAAATAAGTGTCAGCCATAATCATCTCATCTCAGGTCGTGGATTTAATTTTGGGTTTCCATTAACGAATCTATATATATACATACTGTGTACATATATAATGCTTCTTTATAATTTGAAGATATATCATCTGTGTAAATGATAAATCTCACTATTCAAAACATACCCAAAGTTGAGGAATCGGCAAATAAATCTATATCAGGTAAGGAGTGGGTCTAAAGATAACCAAAAATATGGCAAATAGTCTAGGAGACAAAAAAGTTTGGTAACCCATGATCTAGTGGTCTAAAAAACTAAAAGTTCATACCGCTGACGTCAAGTTGATCCATAAACTCCCCAGCAGCGAGCACATCAGTACCTCCTAGACTGTAGTTATTATTCCTGAGATATTTTTCTAATACCTCCTTCAACCTACTCTCGTGAGCATTATCGGACAGCTGAAAATAATATATTTATTTGAAAGGCAGTGGCGTATCAACAACTTTTTAATTTGTATTATAATAAAATTGTAAATATTGTCTGAACATCCACACTAGTTCTCTTCCTGACTTGCTTATTGATACTATAAACTTGAATGTGATTTGTTTATTTGTTCCCTTACTACTCGAATAATAATCGTAAAATTTTGCATTCACGTTGTCAGGACATAGGTACTACAGGGTACTACATACTTTAATAAGGAAGAAGTCTTATGTGGTTGCAATTTTTTTTTAAATTTTAATTATAAAATGTTATAGATTTTTGATGTCATATACTCAACAACTTAGATACTGGTGGTAAAATGAGGAATGAATCTTGCAGTAAATAGGTTAGACTAAAAAGGATGATATTTTTCATTATTACCTGTACATAGAAGTCATTTATGACACCCTGGTATGATTCACCTCCAGGAGTTTTCATTTCCACAGGGTGGAAGCCGTTTATATGAACTCCATGATAAACATCGCGGAGATCTGACTGCATTACCATTCGATTTATACCCTCGTGTGTAGCCCCAGCTAAAGACTGGTACTCTTTGCTAGAATTGTCTAGTAAATTCTTATGGAACTTCAAACTCTCATTGCTTTGTGTACCGAGAGCTAATTTTACAGAGTAAGTATATGTTGCTGCAATTATGAAATTATGTTTATTAAATTTAAAAAAAAAATGCAAAAATAATAAAAAAAAATTAGGAATAATATCAGAAAAAGGAAACAATTCTATAAGGCATTGATGGAATTGACGCTCTAATTTTGATTTTAAGCCACAAACTAGAGCAATCTTTCTATGATGTTCCAGTGAACTTACGTTTACATGGTCTATCTGGGAACATACGAGCAAATCCAGGTCTGCAAACACATTTCATAATGCTATCTATTCTTTGACAACGTTCATTTCTTGACGCTTTACAATCTGGTTGACATTCCTTACCATATGTTACAGCTGAAATGTTTAAAACTGTTTTATTATTTAGTATATGGCTCTTTTAAAAATTAGTTTAAGTATGAAATTACTTACTACTAGCAGTGCCAACGTTCGTTGTTTCCAAATATGGTGCCCCGGCTAAAAGGATCTCTCCGAAAAGTACCTGTGATACTCCATTATTGTTGACTTGTTCATTCCTTGTAATACCGTCAAAGTCTCCTGTTTCCACTTCACTATTAACAGGTGGTGAATGACCACCATTCTGTGACTTGTTCAACACCACAAAGAAACTGTCATTGTCAGTGTCGGCTTCGTTATCAATTTTTTGGACGTTTTCGGAACCTTTATTGTCTTTAATTATAAAATTGTCATTTTCCTCAGACGACATTGTTATATCATCCAAAGGAGCTTTCGTTTTTGAAGGTGTTTGTAGAACTGCGGTTGGTTCTACCTGAGGTACAGGTACGTGCTTGGTTACAGTTTCAATTATTGTTGTTGGTTGGACTTGCGTATGGATTTCTGTAATTACATCCACTATGGTAGATGTTTGTGTATTGGTTAATATCAATGTTTCAGTAACCGCTCCTTCTGATTGACTAACTAAGCTGGTTTGTGTATGTGTAACTGTCAACGTATGCGTTAGATTTACAAATCCTATACTTGATACCGTCTTCGGTGGTTCAGATAACGTTTTTGTGTGAGTAACAACTGTAGTTCTAAATTCTGTCTTTGTTGGTATTATTTCATCTGATATTTTTACTTCGTTACCAGTGTGATAAGTAGACTGTATTATAGGTTGTATTTCTTTTATGGTGGGTTTTATAATAATATTAGGAAGATTTTCTGTGCTACTTGATAATATGATTTCTGAACTAGGTTCTAAGTTCAAAACTTGTGTAGGTTTTATAAAATCTTCAACGCCATATGTTTCTGAGCTTTCTATAATTGTACCTTCAATAATGTCTGGTACTCGTGTATTCACCGGTTTTACATTTTTTTTAATTGATACGTATCGTGTTGGATTCAATGTTTCTAGTCGAGACAAAGTTCTTGTTGGTGCAATAATTACCGTGGCTTTAGGTGGAATTTTAAATTTACTAGTATTAGGTTTCACGTCATTATATCGTACTGGGTAGGGTTTGCGAGTCTTGTTTTTATTATCCAATGTACTTAGTACCATTTTATTAGTATTAATATTTTCAGATGAGTCATTACCATTGTAATCACTCAAATCAGCTTCGTTTGACAAAGCTATGTTCTGTGTAGTTTCTTTGTCCTTATTTTCTTTTGAATTACCTGTTAAGGGCTTTTCGGAACTTATTTCAGTACTTAGTTCCGATGAATATTCAACTTCATAGGAATATGTGTTTTCAGATGATCCGTCAGGTATACTTCCAATTACTGATAATTCTGTTGGATGAGATTCGGGGAACCGTATACTAGAGGGAGCAAAATTGTAGCTAGAGTAATAATCTACATCAGATGAAGTCAGCCAACCTGAAGATATTGGCGTAGGGAATACTATCTTTGGTATTGATGGTGGTTTTATAGTGAGTGATGGTATATCGTTAAATGAAATAACCTTTGAAGGTTGGTCTCTTGGTGGAGGCAGTAACTGCGATGAAGGTTGGTCACGATTAAATGTTGGTCTTCTTATGTTATTCAATATATTATATACAGGCCTGTAGGTAGAAATATTATCCTTACTGTTTGGTTTGAAAGTAGACAATTCCTCTTTCTTTAATGGTTTATATCCCGAAATTTCGTCTTTATCGACCGGTCTATAGGTAGAGACATCATCTTTAGTGGTTTGTTTTCTTAAAGGCTTTTGCGTCTGATACCTTGGTGGCAGTGTTCTCTGTGGTTTAGGTCTGTACAACGGTGGATTTCTTACAGGAATTGGTCGAGGTGTATGAGATACTCTTATCGGTGGTCGAACATTGGATGATATTCTTGGAGGTGGAGGACTCATGCCCATGATCATTTCATTATTGGTTGGAGATTTGAAGTTGCTGTCTATAGTGGGTGGTGGAGGTGACAGATCAATGATTTCACTTGATGTTTGATTAATCTCAGCATCTGTTGTTATTTCAAATGTCATGAGAGTCGATTTTTCTGTGTCTTTTTCCACAATCAAAGGCTTTTTGTCTTTAATATGTACAGTTGAAGTTATAATATTGGAATCATTTACTATATGTGTACTATTAAGACGTGTTAAAACAGGTTCTGGAGGTAGATTAGGTTTAATGGTAAGTTGTTTGTGATGACTAGGATTTATTGTCGATGCAGAAATAATTGGTTTATTAAATTCTTCTCCAGTATTTAATTCTATGTTGTCTTCGTAAGATGCATTTGTATCATTTTCCATCATCTGATTAATTTGCCAATGTGGCTGTTGTAGCTGATGATCTAATACAGCTGCAGTGTTAATTGTAAACGGCCTCGGTTTCATATTGTAGGAATTATTTTCAAATATAGATTTGTTAGTTGTACTGGGATGATATATTGTTTTATTGAACATACCAAACATTCCAAATGGTTTCTCTGTTTGTATTCCTGGTATAAAAACTCCTTTGTTGGTTTTATCAGAATTTAGTACTTCTTCTTGAAGTAGTGTTAACTCAGATGAAGTAGATCCATTAATTTCGTTTGACGTAGTCACTACGGGAACTTTCATGGATTCCAAACTAACTTCACCATCGTTATCATATGTGCTATCAGATTCTTCTTCTCCATCATATATTTCTTCAGAGTTTTCATATACTGGTTTTAGTCGCTGTGTACTATGTGTAGTTGCTTTTACTGTTGTTACTTTATTATTGTTATCTCTTATTGGTGTTACGTATGCTGGCGGTGGTTTCGTAACACCACTATTAGAAGGTATATAGTCCTGATTATAAGGTTTGGTGGTGAACGGTCGTATACTAGAAAAAGGTTTTTCAGTACTTAAAGGTCTTGTGAAAGGTTTGCCAATGTTGAAACCTGTGATCCTTTGAGGATGTTTTGACCAAAAGCCTGAGGGAGGTTTGCCTGCACTCTCAATTTTATGTCCGAAATTCGGAAGATGATCCTTTTCGTTATATTCATGTAGTAACGGAATATTTTTTCTAGTTGTACTCTCAACGTGTTTAATGTTATTAATGTTATTTTCATTAAGTACGCTAGAATACCATCCATGAGAATTTGTAGGAATATTGGGTATTAATTTTGCCGGTCTCTTCTGCTCGTTAGTTTTGACATCACTTGTATATTCTATAATTACATCTTTAGATTTTGTGTCTTCATTTGTCATTGGGAAGTTTGCATGACTATTGGTGGAAGAAGGAGTTAAAGGATTATTAAATATTGGTTTCTCGACAAATTCATTATAATAGTTATGTCCTACTATTGTTGTTTCAACTTTATCAGAAGTGCTTTTATTCCATCTGTTATCCCCAACAGATACTTCAATAGGTACACGTCCATGTTCGTCATAGATAATAGGCTTTTTTGATCCCTGTAAATTATAGGTTTCAAAAGGTTCAATGCTATCATCTACTTTAATAGCAAAATTAGTCCCTATTGGTATATCAGTATTTAATCCCATATTTAGTGAAGAATTTATCGGTATATGGACACTTGATCCTATTATTTGGCCACCTTCGCCAATATTGCCAGCTACGTTAGTTGCTGTATTCAGTGTAACTGCATATATTTTGGATTTATCGTTAATACCGTGTGCCATGAGAGAATTATTAAGATTATTTGGTAACGAACTTATCGAATAATGACCATAACTATTACCAACATCGGTTGCTGTAGAATGAGGATATTGTATATTATTGTTAAGATACTTATTATGAGTGTCTGTAAATGGCGCTGGCGGTATATGGAAGGTATACGTCGGAGTAACCTTATTATTTGGAGCTTGTGCTGCAAAATAAATTTCTGATGTAACCTTTTGTGGAGTTTTTTCTTTAGGTCCTGGATGTTGAATATTGAGAAATACTTTCATATCTTGTACTGGCTTTGTATGAATTATGGGTCGCTGACTGTAGGGTTTACTTTGATCATAAGGGCTATCGGCATTAAATATTATTTTTGGAGGAGGAGGTGGAACTGCCAAGTAATTTTCGTATTCCTTATCAATTACTTCCTTGTCATCGCTTTTATTGTCTTTATCTTTACTATATTTATCATATTCGCTATTCGTTGGACTGAACGCTTCAGGATTATATGCAGTTATTTGTGGACCAACTTGGACATGAGTTTCTTGATTACTGGTAGGACTTGAAATTTTATTGCTTTCTGTGTGTCCATTATATTCTTTCCATTTTAAGTTAAAGTCGTTGGTAGATGGTTGTTCCGTTTTATAAGAAGAGATATCAGGCCTGTATGATTCTCTTGGAAATTGTATATTTAGTTTATTAAATACTTGTTTATTATTAGGTGCTACATTATGAACGTTAGTCATTTGAGGGGCATCTATACTGAAACTTCCGAAGTAACCTGGTTCTGGATAAGGTAGTGGATCATCAACGTAATCACCTGTTTTATGTGGTTCTGAAGAACCAGCAAATACAATGGCTGTAGAACTCCCATGTGGTATCAAAACATTAGCAACTCTTGAAGGTTGAATATCAACTAAAAATGGTTTGTTTATTTCTGCACTTTCTGTAATTGTATATTCATCATCGGTTTTTATTTGTGTGTTTACAATTTCGGAAGAACTTGGACTATTATCAGCAATTTCGATATTATGTGGATTATTGGTAGGTTTTAATTCAACGTGATGTTTCAATGGGGTATTATTATTAACTGTAGGTTTAACTAACGACGGGATATAATCCAAGAATACAGGCCTACCATGGTTACTTAATACAGTATTTGAGGATTTTATAGAATCAGTTTTTATCCAGTGATCAACTGGTGCTTGTAGAGTTGGCTTACGATAAGGTATTTTATTCTGATGATTATAGTTTGAAATTGTTGGTCTTTGTTGATTTATAATATGTGGTAATACTGGTTTAGTTTTTATACTTGGCAAGTTAGGAGGTCTCAAATCAAAAGAATCATCAACTTTAGAATTGTCAAAATTCTGGTCATTTAAAGGTTTTTCATTCAGCAAAAAATGTTCATTAGCTGATACCATGCTATCAATAGCAGGCGGATTTACAGGATTCTGTAACTTGATTCCACTTGCAACCAATGTCAGTGGGCCACCAACCGCTGGTTTACCTACAATAACATCAGAATTAGCTGTAATTATTTCACCAGGACTGATTGGAATGCCGCCATTGACTAATGGGCTCTCATGAATGATCTTGGGTGGTACTATATGTGCTTTAGACTGCTTATGCTCTGCTGCCCAAGCTAAGCTTTGATGCAATGTTGCATTAGTAAAAATAATTTGGGATTCTGATGTTTCTAATTCATCCACTGGAATATAAATGGGAAAATTATTCTGTTTTGATTCTAAATTACTGTCAATCCTTTTATTAACATTGTAAGGTGTTAATTTTTCTACGGGTTTAAGAGTAGTGGTTGTTGTTTTCGCGGCTGCTTCCTGTCTTTTAATAAATCCTCCTGTCATTTTTTCTATTACCGGAGCTAGCTGCGTAAGACTCTTTATTCCAAGAGTACCTAGTTTTAATAAATCAGCAACTACAAATTTATTCTTGTTTGGTTTTTGTGTTTTATCTGGTTTGTTTTTCTCTGGCGTCTTAGTGTTTACTTTAGTTGTCTTTGAAGGTGTGGGTGCTTGCTCGTTAGTTAGTAATTCTGATTCTTCTACGGCATTAGATTCCTTCTCGTCTGAGTAATCATTGATTACTTGTGTATATTTTTCAACGATTTTATCAGTAGGGGCTAGTTGTGTACTTCCTTCAAATTCATAAGGTCCATAATTAGTTTTCTTTTCTAAGGTTTCTTTATTAGTGGGTCTGACACCAAGCACTGTAGTGCCATAATTGGTTGTCTTAGTGGCGTCAATATTTCCATAGTTAGTGTTTAAACTCTCAGTTTTACTATGGCTACAGGAACATGACGTAGTGCATGGGATGTGGCTTACTTCAGATGGTTGTATTATATCAAACCTACTACTGTCTTCTTCTTTATCTATTCTTTTGTCGGCTTTTTGATAATTGCTCATTAAAATAGCGGTCGGTGATGTAGGCTGAATGGTTTTCACTTCCATATATTTCGTCTGAAATGATAAAAATATTTAGGTGTTTTTAAATGATTGCAAGAACGGAAAACATATCTTCTACGATAAAATCATTTAATTCACGATATAATACAAAGGGATTAAATAAAATAATACTGTTTGTTATGTCTAATTGTTTCCCATAAAATTAATAAGTAAGCCATTAAAACAATATCGATAAACGCTTTATTTCACACACAGTATTATTTTATAAGTATGAAATTTATTGTATTTTAAAATTAAAATATGGTATGTTAAATAAAAGTTAGTTTAACAGATGGTGTCAATGTTTTTTTTTCTAATAGCTACTGGTGGGTGTGTTTTAGGATTGTTTGACTTTCCAGGGTACCATATTCTTACTTTTGTTGGTTTTAAATCAGCTAGTATGTCTGTTGCGTAGATGCTAGTCAAAGATTCAGTTGTCACAACTGATACTATAGTCTCAAATGTGGATATAGCACTTCTTTTGTTTTGAACTACTGTAGTAAGATATGTATACGTTGTCATACAAGTCTTGATGATGTAATTGTGCTGCATGAACTGATTCAGCGGAAACATGGCGCTTATTTGTTGATGATTTATAACTGTTGCTACTGCTGATGTCAGTAATGTCTGTTTAGATGGTGATGAACTGGTAAGTCGCGTTGGTTTCGGTGAAGGTATGTGCAAGAATTTAACTTGGCGCTGAGAAAACAAAGAAGAAAATGAAACTAAGTATTAAATTCTTTAGTCTACAGTGCACATGAATATGAATATAATTGAATTGTTAATTGTTATAAGTGACAAAATTTACTGATTGACCACTTCTCCAGAAATAAGTTTAAATATAAATATTAACTGTCAAGTTATTTTATCGCAGATATCATACGTTCATTTTGAGTTTGCATATAATGAAATATTCAATCTTATTGTAATTTTAACTCATACCCGTGATCGTCTACGGTGCAAATTTTATGTTCAGAAAAAAAGAGCAAAAAAAACTTTGAGACAATTTTTTTAAAGTTTGTATTGATTATGAAAACTTTTTATGACTTAATAACTTCTTACTAAATGAAGATACCGTGATATTTTTTAGGTAAGAACCAAGTGTCTTAGAATTCAAACTAATTAAAAAATATATTTGAAATTTAAGATTGATATCTATCCAGTAATTTTTGTGTGGAACGGCACACCTCTATAATTTTATTTATATACGAGCTGTGCCCATAGCTTCATCCGCGTGGACCCTTACGAAGAAAACAGTGATAGACAGTAAGTAGATTCACTTATCTACTTTTCTCTCGTACTTACGCCGCGTAATCATTAAAATTCCAATAACTTTTGATAGAGTGGACCGATTTTAATGAAACAAAGATTAAGTTATTCTCGAAGATATGTAACTCAGTACTTTATCAGTACTTTTGGTACTTTTTTTTTGTAGTTTTTGACGTTCATAAGCGTCTTATTAAGGCCTAAACTGAATAAAGAATTTTTGATTATTGATTTTGATCAGTGATGCATTTTCATGCAAATAGACAGACAGATAGACATTTCTAAAAATTATAGAAATGTATTAATTATTCCTAGACACCTGCAACAATGATTTCCATAATAATGTAAAAAGTACAGTCACATTAGATTTACATTCTTATTATATGTATAGATGAAATATGGTTCATTTTTTGTGGGGGTAAATTTCGCTCGCGCACACCATATTAGGCCCACCTCGGCAGCGGCTCAAGCCTAGGTCCGTACCCTCGGCGTGGAACCCTTGAGTGCGCTGCTCGCGCGATACACTCACACAAAATCTTACATCACTGCAACAACAGTACACATATCACGCCCACGCACGTGCACGCATACACGCTTACACATGAAAGTGGAACGGTTTTGTTTGTTCCGATACGAAATATATATAAGAGTTGTTGAGGTATGTATGCTTGGTACACATATATGCTCCAACAACTCATATATGTATGAATAGTCTGCTTCGGTCAGCTCAGATAGATCGCGAATTGCACGTATCAGGTGACAGCGCAAGTCGAGGTGTGTCGTGCACTCTTTAGCTAGTTGCCCAAATAGAATCGGCTGAGTGCCGCAAGCACTCGCCTTAGTGGTCCGGTGAAGCTGTTAAGACCTTGCTGGGTTAATAGCGTAGTCAGTTCGAAAAAAAAATGGTTCTTTTTTAATCTATAACATCAATTTATAATCTAATATAAACTGACAATGTAATAATAAAAATAAATTTCTCACCTGTTCATGTTTTTCATCAGCATTTTTATCCCTCACTAAAACCTCCACTCCATTCGACATTATTCTTGTAGCAACATTTTTTATTTTCCTTTCTTCATCTTCTGATAGTGCTCTTTCTATACTTCCTTCATGACTTCCTGGTCTCCATGGTGTATTGTCGAATATAATAGCATGTGTATTAAAAGCTGTAAATTTTTATATTTATTTTTAATATTTCGCAATATCAATTTCTCGTTTTTCCAACAAATTTTGATTTTAGTTTAAAATGAACATATGTATTTTGCACGAAGAGTGAAGATTGATTGATTGAAGAAAATAAATTGAAATAATTTATGATTTTAAATTGTCATAAATTAATGTTGATTGCGTTGACTATATACATAATTTGTGTATCAATATAAAGTAACATTGCATTCACAATGCCTGGATGTGCATTTGTACTAGCTATCTTATTTAAAACACCGATAACTCCAAAGACTTTAGATAATTTTCTGGTATTTATTGTTAATTTAATACAGTTCCGTACGCCCTCTCACAGAAAACTGACATGAAGTAACAGTGCTTGCATTATTGTGTTTCGTTCAGTCAGTTAGAGCGCTGGACGCCTGCCTCCCTTTCCCTCTTCTCCACACACAGGCTGGCAACGCACTTCCGACTCCCCCTGGTATGGCCGTGTCTATGGACTGTGGTGATCTCTTAATACCAGGTGACCCACCTGTTCGTCTGCCTTCTTTGATATAAAAAAGTAACTAATATAATACAAAAAAGACTCTCATAAAAAAAAGAAGAGAAAGTATTTGCAATGTTTTAGCAAAACGATAGCAATATGTTACATATGAAACTTTATACATCTACAATTTTATTACGAATGTTATGTTAATGTATGTGCATTTGTTAGTAATTTAACTAATATTTTAATATATTTACCGTGAATCCGTAATATCCTATTAATTATATTTACAAAATAGTTTTATAGGAAATATAAAATCTATATATGAGACAAAACATATATTTGAATTATGTTTTATTCATAAATATATATTTTTTTATCTTATAATCACCTGAGCATGTACAGTCGAATCATTATATTTCTACACTTTTTTTTTATTGTAGCACAGCAAAGTGACTGCACTGTGCCTGATGGTGAGCACAGTACAATTCAAAAACAATGGCAACCACCGAGAGACACGCCATCCCTCGGCGGACGCCGTTGTCATGCCGGCCTGCGTAAATGTCTCTTCACGTTACGCTTGACGGACCCCATGTTATAGGAAGGAGGGAACACACTAGCCAGGAGATTGTTCCACAGCTTCACGGTACGGCAAAGATAAGATGTTGCGAACTTTTATAATTAAATACAGTCTTATTGTTTGACTGTACACAACGAACTCTGGGTTAAAATGACTTTCTTAAGCACATGGAAAAGAGTTCCTTCGTTGTTTCGTTTTTTAATATACAACCGTTGTGTATTCAGTTACACAATAAATCTAAAGATTTCCATCATGACATTTGTAAGCTGGTATGTTACCGACTTATCAATAGATTTATAGGTCCGCTGATTCATTTTCTGGAATAGCTACTTACAAGTGAAGTTTACTTTCAGTAGGTATACGGTCTATCATTTGGGGACAAATGGACCTATAATAAAGAGTAATACATATTTTTCGTTATGTCTATTCAATAATATTATTAAGTATATATATGAGATAAATATTTGTATTATGACGTATATTTAACGAATCTATTATATCTACGAATTTATGTCATTGTATAAACTTAAACACAGTGTTAAATATGATTTTTACGGGATCCAAGTAAAATGTTTAATAGAGAAAATTTTTATAATAATAAATAAGGAAATTACAGATTTACGGTTTATTTAAATAAGATTTTCATAAGGTATTAGGTTCAATTGAAATTATTTATATACTTGGCAATGTTCCTAAAATTTTGACGTAACAACGTCTTATAAATCGATGAACTCGAGTTGCAACTAGTAAGCATGACTCATTGTCACGTTCCGCCTGAGCCGAGCGTGCAAGCGTGAGCGCGGAACAAGCAATAGAGAGGCGCGATTGGTTTATGCGTTCGTCTTGTGACGCACCTATCTATATATACAATAATTCTATTCAATTTATAAAAGTATGTAATTTATCATTATGTTTTCTTATGACGTCATTACGTAAAATTATCGACTGTAAACCGACTTTACAGACAAGCATTTTTTTTTTTCGGAATAATCTATATAAATATGAATCCTTATATACATTGAGCTTACCATAATCCTTATGAATATCCTCTCACGATTGTTTAAAAACTATTTATATTACATCTCGTTAAAACTATAATAATTGTTAGAAAAATCTAGACAAGTCTCACATCGTGGTTTTTGTTTAGTAAATTTCTATAAAACTATGAATAATTTTTATATTTACAATCTACATCTTATAGTCACACAAATGTTTTAAAACTTGAAGTACACTGAATTATAAGTTTGTTAAGCCTATGCGGTGTTATTACAAGAAAGGTAAATACGTATTGAATACTTGCTTTAAAGAGGTTACGTATTAAATGCATTTTGCTCTTTTGTCTCGATTTTGTTAGGTTAAGTTAGGCGAAAAAAGAATAACGTGAACTTGCCTCGAGCGAGCGCGGTGCATTTGGTACGAAACCATTTTAAAGCAAGTATTTATTACGTATTTAACTTTTTTGTAATAACGCCGATGTATTTTAGGGTTTATTTAATTCGTTACATTTGCAAATGAACTAAATTAAAATTTTAATGGTTCTTTTGATATATTTATTTTTTTTCCAGCCTCTGTATATAGAAAATTAAGTTCAAATTTACCGTTCATTACATTTTTAATTTATGACCTTCATACATTACATGTACAATATATGAAGATCATGAAAAAAATGGGAAATATGAGAAACGCCTAAAATTGGATTTAGTTTTATTTGGATATTAAACGACACATTTATACACTTTGAATTGTTTTAAAACATCGCTGTTAATTCCATAACATTAAGATAAGAATATTATAAAACTCACCTCGGAAGATTGGATGAGCACAGGATGTGGGTTTGGTGTCATCCACTAATAAGGAACCTTCGGGATTCTTGCCGTGTCCAAGTCAGTAGTATGTCATTTAAATCGTCGTTAATTCTGTTGTGTCAATTTCAACCACACGCGACTTTGTCTGCCTTTTTTATATTTTTTATAATATTTTTATGTACAGAGGAATAAATATTAAAAAAATTAAGTAATTCGTTTACTCTCTCTTTCTTGTGCGTGTGCACTATACCGCTTGCCTCACTTTTCACATCGTTGAACGCGTATTGGTTATAAAAATCGTTTTTTTTTTATTTGATATTTTCTTTTTTGTTTAAACAAAAATTAAGGGCCGTCTAAGAAGTAAAACAAAGAAAATGTATCGAAATCTGCCCAAAAGTTTTTCAGTGTTGCGCTCTGAATTATAAACCTCTGTTATGTTATTTATTTTTATATTTTGAATTTGAATACATTGTCAATATTAATTTTATACGTAACTAGCCCCTGCACGCGAACTCGTCCGCGTAGTAATAGTTACTTTGGGCTAACACTAACACGCAGCGGAAGCTCTCAAGAGGAAAAAAACCTGGTTTTGAAACATTTCTCATTGGGGCTCCGCTCCTATTGGTCTTAGCGTAATGATATATAATCTATACCCTTCCTCGATAAATGTACTATATAACACTCAAAGAATTTTTGAAATCGGATCAGTAGTTCCTGAGATTACCTCCTACAACGTCACAAGCTCATAAACTACCTCTTTATAATATTAAGTATAGACTAAATAAAACCTAAAAAAAAACACGTATATAAGACTCAATTGATTACACGTTAATTAAATCTATCACGTGTTAGTATAAATAAAATATGAAGCTTTTAATTTCAAGTTTTATTATTCTTAACATTTAAGTCATAATTGCAATGTACAGTCAAAAGCAAAAGAAGTACGAGTATTACAGTTATCTCTATGAATAAATCTATAAGCTAAGTTTAATTAAAACTTATTCTTAGGCAGTGAGTACATTCGTTACCTAAAACTATTTAATTTTTCAGTACCACATATCTGATCTGGTAACATAGGAGAATATTTTTGGTGAACTTACAATAAATCGTTAAACTAATCAAGTACAAAAGAGTATTTTAAATCCTTAATCTAAATTGTTAAAACTATAAGGCACTATGCATAGTTAACTTACTATGATACAGAGTAAATAAATAACCATACCATTACTTTATACAGCTAACTGTCTGTTTCTTTCAAGAGATATCGTCGACGGAACTCTGTTTTATATGTCTGATAGACGAGGGACTGCCTAAATCGAAAACGTATGTCGGTGATGCTTCGTACCGTATGTGTTTACTAATCTCGCCAACTATACTCTCAAGGCTTTGTGTTTCAATTTGATTGTCGATTGACGTATCTAAATATCTTTCTGTTTCAGATACTGCTAATGTATTATCCAAATGTGAACCATATAACTCAGTTACCGTAGGCAATACCGAGGGTGATACTTTTACGTCTTCATAGTAAATGGCTTCCCGTTTCCTTACTGTTTGTGTATCGTCTGACACTACCGTTGACAATACTGTGCTAAATTCACCAGGATGTTTACCAGATACGTAAAGAGTTACTATGCTAGTAAGTTTTGGTGACGACGGTGGTGCGGGGGGAGGTTTAGGCGCTCTATGCCTTGTCCTAGACCGAGTTGGTGGTGGTGGTGGTGGAGGCTCATCGTCTTCAACATTCTCCGGTTCATCTTCGGAGAAGTCCTCATTACTAGTCAAATCAGATAGTATATTGGGTTTTGGACTATTGCTATATATATCATTATTCAAATTATTTTGTAATGGGCTTAGGTTATTCAGACTGTTGATGTTAAGATCGGGTGTACCTAGATGCAATAGAGGATTGACCGTTTGTAAAGATAAAGCTTGTTGTTGTTGCTGCTGTTGTTGAAGAAGTAACGGAAGAAGTAATGAGTTCAATTGCGGAGCAGGAGCTAAAGCTGTGGGTGTTGTGACAACTGTGTCTGTTACAAATTCAGTAGCAGTGATAACATTGGTTGTTGGATCCACGATCGTAGTAAGAATGGCTCTACCTTTAAACGTGATTGGTAAAACAGTTTCTCTCGCATCAGTCACTGTTGTAACATACGTAGTTGTTCTCGTTTTATATTCTGTTACGGGTGTTTGTACTATAGGTTGCTGCGGTAACAAACCCTGTCCTTGGAATGCTAGGAGAGGGTTGATCGCAGGCTGCTGGTTACCCAGTAAGAGTTGTGAGAGTAAAAGATTGGCTAATGGAACGTTGGTGTTAATTTCAGGAGCCACCGTTTGTGTAACCGCTTCTACATTATAAACTGTACTAGGCAAAATATGTGAGAATGACGTTTTTCGTCCTCTTATTGTAGTAGGAGTGAATATTACAGTGGTTGTTGGCGTTTCGTGTAGAAGGAATTTAATTATCTTTGTTGCTCCATTATCAGCCAATTCAGTAGACTCAGCAGCTAGGACTAATTGCGGGTTCCCTAATGGCCCGATAGATGACGAAACTTGATTAAGTAACAGTGTTTCTATACTTTGCGTTGCAGATAATAGATTTTTGTATTCAGTTATTTTACCGTTAACAATTGGCACAGTCACTTCTGTCGGTATCTGATGGGTGACTGTAATCTTACCATCATTCAAAATATTATTGTAGTTGAATCGTTCTGCACTCAAGTTTTCATATGAATTTCTCTGCTTGCTCGATGCTCTACTTGTTGTTGTACGTGTGCGAGATCTAGCAGTACTTCTAGAAGTACTTGATCTAGCTGTAGAAGATTTTCCAGATAGACGTGGAGCTTTGGGTCTAGAAGCAGATGTAGTCGTTCTTGATGGTGCTCTAGATTTACCTCTTCTGTAAGCTGGAGCAGACGTAGTAGTAGTTGTTGTTGTTCTGCTCTCACCTCGAACAATAAACGATTGTCTGGCTGGTGCTTTCGGTGCAGAGGATGTAGTGGATCGTGTATTTCCTGTAGAACGTGAATTAAAACGACCGCCTGGACGTGGTTTTTGTGTATGGGGAGCTTCAGTCTCTGGTTCAGGCTCAGGACGACGTGTAGATGCAGTTTTAAGACCTGGACGTCTAAAGTTTGTGTACTTACGATTACTATAATCTGCTTGACGTTTACTTCTTCGTTTAAAGGCAAATGGTCTTATTTGTACCACATTCGTTTTTTTAGGAAATTGTGTAGTAGATACTTGCCTTTCTTTTCGATCAGAAGAACCATAATCATTATCTACTTCAAATTCTTCTTCTTCTAATAATTCTTCATCATCTTCTCCATTTTGTTCATCTTCTTTAATAATGTCTTCTTCAGGTTCTGGATCTGGTTGTTTAAATAGATTTCTTCGAGGAAACAGAGAATTTGGCCTCTCTCTCCGTAACAATAAAAGTGGATTTGTTGTAGCACGTGACGTAGATCTTTTAGTCGTAGTTGTAGTTCTACCCCTAGTTATTAATCCACCTCTTCTTGCTGATTGTGTAGTTGATCTTGGGGTTATTGCTGTCCCAGGCTGTCTAGTTATAGGTGGTCGTCTAAATTTCAATAGAGGATTGTTAGTGGTAGTCCTTATTGGTGTCTCATTAAGTTCATCTAAGGACTCTGTCACCGTTTCATCTTGTTGAGTTCCGAAAGTTTCTTCATTTTGATCTTGAGGTGGGAACGTAATTGAAGCAAATTGTCGACTACTTCTACCCGCTGGTAATCTAAGTGAAGCTGTAGGCCTAATTAATCTCGCTGTAGCGGATCTACTAATATAATCTAAACTATTACTTCGCAGAGAACTAGATCGAAAACCACCTCTTCTTGACGTTGGTTGAACAGATGCCCGTGCAAACCCTCCCGGCCTAGAAGCAGATGGAGTATTAGCTGACAAATTACTTACACTACTTCGTCCAGAAAACCGTTTACCCGTACTAGAAACGGCAGGTTGAGCAGCAGGTTGTTTTTTATTTCCTCCAAAACCTGATTGTCTTACGGACTTCAAAGTTGGTGTTGCAGTTATAGTAGGTGTAACGTCTAATCGAGTGATTGTTGTGGCACTATTAGATAGTGGTACACGTTTTGGTATAAATGTGGGTCTATTTCTTGACAAAAAAGGCGTAATAACGGGAGTGATTGATGGCTTCTTGGGTTTAAAAGTAAGACGAGACTTCTTCCTCGTTGAAGTGCCATCATCTTCTTCTTCTAATTTAGATTCAGTTGTAGTTTCAACTTCAGTAAATGAACTTTCTATAATATCTGGAGATGAGCTAATTATAGCATTTTCTGTGGTTGTCGTTGTAGATGTTGTAGTATTAGCATTTGTATTTAAAGTCTTATTGTCACTAGTAACAATAGTTGAATCTCCAGATATAACAGCTACCTGAGAAAATAAAATCCTTTTTTCGCCTTCCGGTGGTGGTGATATCGGTTTTGCTTCAGCAAATAGGTTATCAATGTATGTACCCAAAAGTACCGTAGGTGATGCCGAAGCAATATCAGGTACTTTTGTAGTTTCAATTACTTCTTTAATAACTGTTGGATTTATAAAAGATTTTTCTCCATTGTCTTTTATAAGGTTTTTGTCGGGTGAACCCTCAGGTACCTTACGGGCTATTTGATTATCTTCAATGTTTTTGGTATTTTCTACAATATTTGTTACTGTTTCTAAACTACTTCTTACTTGTGATGTATTTCCAGCATAAAACGTTGTGAAATATGTGTAGGTAGTAAAATAGGTTGCTTTTCCATCGTCTTGTTCTGGTTTATCATCTAACAAAGATGGTTTAATTTCGGCTTCCAGTTCTTTAGGTGGTAATAAACTATCTAATTCAATCGGCTTTGTATCAATTGGACTTATGGTAGGTACAGATTGAATAGTAGGGGTAACAACATTCGATACAATTTCTTCACGACTTGTAATAGTTGTAGTTTTATCTTTATAAAGTGTTGTCCAATAAGTAAATGTGGTATAGTAAGTGATCGGTAAACTACTTTCATCTTCTAGTTCTTTGTTCGGAGTAATAGTTTCAGTTACTACATTGGTAATTGTTTCTAAGTGACTCTTAACTTTGCTTGAATCTTTGCCAATGTACATGGTAGTAAAATATGTAAAAGTTGTATAACTTGTTTGTAATAAAAGTGTAGGGGATGGCATTATTTCATCAATATTACTTTCTGAACTAATCTGGTCATCTAGGATATAGTTACTGTCTAAGAATTTTGTATCGCCCTTAGATGATGAAGATTTTACATCTGTCACATAAGAATTTTCCGATTCCAAGGGATTTGATTCTACGCTAAATAGCATGTCAACTTCTATAGGACTAGGTTGTACTTGATCTTTATTATAATCATTGATATTTTGCTGTTCTATTGTAACACTAGTTTCCATTGACGAATTTTCTTCAACATTTGGTTCCACTTTGACTTGTTTACAATTTCTAAAGTCAAACTGTGCTCTTGTACTTTCTACAGTCAATGGATTACTTTTAGTAGGAACTAATTCATCGGGTCCTACATAATTTGTATAAATTTCACTTCGACTACATACATTAGCATCACTACCTACAAATATAGTCGTGAAAAATGTATAAGTAGTATAATATGTTTTAACTGCATCAGGTTTAATGCTAGCGATTAGGTCATCACCTAATGCAGGAGTAGGAGTTTGAGAACTGTAAATATCATCAACTTCCACTGATTCAATGACATCTTTATTTTTCACTAGGTCTATTATACTATTAATAGCCACAGATTCCGTTGAACCATCGATACCAACTTTAGTAGGTGCAATTTCACTTTCTTCAAAAGCACCCAATAAAGAAGGATCTAGATTACTCAAATCAATCGTAGACGTAATAACATTAGTCACAATGGATTTGTGACTTGCAACACTGGAAGTTTGATCACCGAAAAATGTTGTAAAGTAAGTATATGTTGTATAAAGTGTTTTATAGATAACATCAATTTCATTTTCTTCATCTTCTATATTCTCTTCTATAGGAACTGGCTTTTCTGTACTTGTTGTTGTCGTAGTATGCTCAGTACTAACTGATACTTCAACATGTTCTTGACTAGTGGTAGCAGCTTCAGTAGTAGTTGTGAAAGAAGTTGTTGGTTCTTGTAATTCAACACTCTCCTGTGATTCTTTTTCTACATGAACAGCTACAGTAGTTTGTTTATTATCTTCTGCCTTTTCTTCTTGAACAGTCGTAAGCGTTTCATTATCTTCAATAGTTGTCTTATGACTTTCCGTAGTTTTTGTATTTTCTGTTGATGTTTCATATTCAGTTATAGGCGTTTCCTTTGTTTCTTCTTGTGCAGATTGTGGCACTTCTATATTAGTCTGTACCGAATAATTAACATCAACAGAGATAACCGCTGTTGGTTCGATATCAAAACTAGTTCTACATACAACATTAGTATAATAGCCCACATTACTTTCAACGACCACATCTGATTTCACAGAAGTTGTTGTTTCTGTACTTTCCAAAGGAATAAAATACGTTGTTAAATATGTTAGAGTTTTGTATGCTGTTGTCATTGTTGATTGTGTTTCCAAACCATCAGTACAAAAAACATCTTCATGTGTCTCATGTTCTATACCATCATTTTCAAAGTTATTACTGTCTGAATTATCATGGTATTCATTATCATTATGGAAATTATTATTATTACTATCATTGCCATCATTACCATCTTTATTATTTTTCTCACTACTATCATCATCATCATCATGTTCTGTAGTAAACATTTTTGACTCTGTTGTACTTTCTATTTCTTCAGACGATTCGTCACTATGACCACTCTCTGTTGTTGTAATTATTTCTTGTTCCACCTCTGTTGGTTTTTCTTCTTCCTCCTCCTCTACCTCCTCTTCTTCATTTTTCTCCGTTACTTCAGCTGCTGTATTATCGGATTCTTCTTCGGAATTTGTGAATAATTCTGATAAATTTGATTCAGTAACTGCAGATTCTTTAGTAATTTCATTTGAAGTAGAAGACGGTATTAAGGGTTCTGTAGGCTGTGAACTAGAGACCTGAATAGGTATGACGCCCAAATTATCCGTAATACGAGTACTCTCTGTAGTTGTGATAGTAGATTCTGATGGCTGAATAACATCTACATTTAAACCAAATTCACTATTCTGCTGAATATTAACAGGACCTAAATCCTTATCATTCACTTCATACATTACTTTTTTTAAACTTTCTTCATCATTATATATTGGCTGTTCTGATGTGTTTTCTTCTAAGCTACTCGGAGTGGATACTTTTGTAGGAGATATACTTTCATGAGCTTTATAGGTTGACGTAGCTACTGGAATGTCAGCAGACAGGAACGTTATTTTGGTGGCTAATGTTTCAACTCTTTTTGCTGATGGATAAACATTAACTTCATCAGGATTAGGAGGACGAATAGTTTCAGTATTAGGAGTGAAAATAATGACAGTATCACCAACTATCGTTGTAAAATCAGCAAAGCCTTCGTAAGTAAAAGTAGTTTTTGGCCTCGGTTCACTCTTTTGTCCAAATAATTTTTTAGGTAATTTTGTTTGCTGTACTGCTGGTTGTAATGGCTTACGCGACTCGACATTATCGATATAGTAAAATATCGGGGAAAATTCGTTTTTGATCGTAAAAGTCGGCAAATCGTAATCGGGTTTAACTTTAACTACATTCGGATCTTCTGTCAAGTTTTCTACGAGTTTTTCTGTTATGAATGGTTCAGTAACAGGTTCATATGCTTTACTTTGTCTGTGAGGTACGTGAACATTACCCACGTTCGAAGGTTCAACATAAAATTCATATTTCTTTTCAGCTTCTATGATTGGACCATCAAGATAGTTAAAGGCTTCATTTTGAACGTATCTAGGTATTTCTTTAACTGGTTGAACTCTACGTGCTATAGGTTCATCGAAAATTTGGTTTTCAACTTGATTGTCAGGGGCTGTAGGTAAGCTCCAATATTTAAGATTATCCTGAATCGGCTTACTAGCATAAACAATGTTCATTTTACTACTCGGAGCTAGATAATCAGTGTTCTTTAAAACAAACTTTTCAGGATCAATGAAGCCTAAATCTTGCTTGACGTTCCAACCCCCATCAAAAACAGAATGAACTCGTGTCGGCCGAACAATAATTGGGTCATCGACATTAGACGGCTTATTATATAGCACTAGAGATGATTTGGTTAGAAGTTGTGCATAAATTCGTCCGTTATCCAAAGTGGTGCCAAGGATTTGTGTTGCAAATTCCGTTGTAACACCATCTTGGATAAACGTACGCGCTGTAGACGTCAGCAGTCCGATGAGTGGTTTTACGCTGTGGTACCTCCCGATTTTCGTGTTATAGTCGTTTCTCTTCTCGTTCACGAGTAGCACTGTCAAGTCTGTCAATATCATCAGTATGGTCGTCATCATTGTCATGTTGGATAGGATCGTTGGAGGTGCGATATAATACAATAGTCCATTTGAGTTGTTTCACGGACCCGAGGATTAGATGAAAGAGAAAGAAAAAAACATACAATTAATAATGCAAATAATAGAATATAAATAAGATGCTAATAGATTTTATTTAAACGTGTTAGCACTAATTTTGTACAGCCGTTTTAAATTTTTGTCTTATATTGATGACATACTAAATTATTGCACATATTTAGATTCTCTTTTGTTCCTTTTGTATATACATTTCAATAGGTACATTAATTATTAAATTGTGATAATAATATGTCATCAACTTAGATCATTTAATAAATTTACAATAATATAGTTTTTATAAATTTTAACAAAAGAAATTTAGGAAAATTAAAGAGAAAGCGAGAAAAGATTGATAAAATTAAAGGAAATTCAACAAATTTAAATTTCATAGAGAATTGGTAAAAGCGTAAGAAAGTTTTTTTACAACATAACAAATAAGGAAATATTGCAATAAATCTTACCCCTGTTATCTAGGACTCCTTCCCTCTTTATTCTTGATGATTCTATTAACTCGTCATCATTTACATCTGTAACAAAAACATATAAATAAGTGGGAGATAATAAATAGTATTCTTTTAATGTCATAGGAGGCAAACGAACCGGCAGGTCACCTGGTGTTAAATGATCGCTGCCGTCCATGCACACTAGTAACACTAAGGGAGTCGCGAGTGCTTTGGTAGCCTGTGCTTGGAGGATGGGGGATTTGGGAAGGGAGTGGGGGGATCCTCCGGCACTCTTACTGATCGAACGAAACGCAAAATGCAGGCACTGTTACTTCACTTCCGTGTTTCTGTGGGTCGTGTGGCGAGCTAACCCATTCATCCTCAAGCCAGTAATAGCCTCAGCTCGACTCTACCACCTCCTTGCTCTGTATGATAATTTCATGGTAACATAGTCCACATTTTTGAGTTATACTTCTTTTGGAGCCTTAAGGAAAAATGATGACAGCAAATTTTTATGATACGCGCACACCCTCACGAAAAATCGACACTCTGAATTTAACTATAGTCAAAATTTTGTTTCTTTGTATTTGTTGTTTGTATTTCTTTGTATTTAAACTGTTAACGTATTAAATATCTTTTTTCTATTGTTAGTATCATTTTTTCTACAAATGTAGAATAAGGCGAAAGATAAAATTTTTGAAAGGATTTTTATCTTGTTACGCCAAAGAAGTATAACTTCTAAGGAGTGTACAGAAGTACAAATACACTTTTTTTTATTGTAATATGGCAAAGTGATAGCACTATGACTGATGGTAAGCATAGTACAATCCAAAAACAATGACGACCGTAATGAGGCAAACTATCATCGACGGTCGCCGCCACTTATCTTTAGTAAAAAATCTGTTAGCCATCAAGAAAATCATGAAGCATATCTTAGAGTAATATTTAGTCTTTGTTTCATTAATATCGGTCGTTGATGTTTTGATGCTTATTTTATTTTACCTATTACAAAAATTTATTAAGAACACATTATTGATTTTGAGTCAGCGAATAAAATGATAGTTTCAACCGCGAATGAAGGGAAGTAATCATATTTACCCCAGCGTACAGAAGCAGGTAATTAGCAAAAGTTTACTGTAGTTACCACGAGATAATTCAGCTATTGACTAGAAAAAATATCCTATAATATCACCTTCGTATGACCTTGCTTTTGTTTACTCTCTACCATACATCTGGGTTATTGTAACAAAGTGACTTGCGAAATCAAACGGGGCTGTAGCGTTTGCAACGCTGCAAAACTGTATTTAAATACCCTTTTTAGTTTCTATCGCTTTTTGATCTGAAAAATCTATAGGCACCGGTAAAGCTGATTGTTGGCTTGGAGCCACGTGGCGACGCAAAACACGAACTTTGCACTATTAACGAAATACTCAAAAACATTTGCAACCAATATAAACATAAGATTCAAATTGTTTTGTCGGGCACTCGTTATATTAGTGTTACGCGGCACGCGCGAATGACCTAGCGCCCTTTGATAAATGCCGCCAAACACACCGCGTCTGGGCTTAGCTGAATTTTTTTATTTTGTATTTAATATAAATGACTATTTATGTAATAAAATAAATAGACAGTCATTATTTTATGGAACAAATTTGTAATGCTTTATCTTTTCATTACGCCATAGCTGATTTCTGTTGTAATCTGTTCTTTTATGCATATAACTTATACAAAACAATTTCGATGTTTCACATCTACCCGACGTCCTGTGAAGGTTTAATTTTTTCATAGTATATGGCGACTAAATATATTGATGTGGTCTGTTGACAAAATAGCTAAAGATCCTATTTGTAATATCATATTTTGCTACCTAATTATATCGAATAACAGTTAGAGTTATTCGCGTAGTCTTATAAATTATTACATTTATCAAAAATACAAGTCTATAAACTCACAAAATACAGGAATATTTTATACAAGTTTATACGAGTTACGTTTATCAAATTATTTCACAAGACTTGTAAATGGTATAAGTTTGTATTTTTGATTTATAAAACTTTTTGCTATATTACAAAATTATTTTTAATCATATATACATAGTATATATGTAGTGTGTTAAAATATAAGTACCTGGACGAGATATCTTTTAATATTGTTTTTTGATTTAAAAAATGCTAATTTTGTGAGGCAAAGCTAACAGTTTATTTAAAAAAAAAATGTTTATTGAACTGAAAAACTCTCAATTTTCCGATAATAAATATATGGAGGAGTTGTTGAGGCGTGTATGCTTGGTACATATATACGTTTCAACAACTCATACATATGGACCGTTTATTTTGAAAGTGGTGTAAGTGCATTTTCTTTTGTTTCGAGAAAATTAAAGGTTACTATATTTGTTGATTTAGAAATACAGGCAAATCATATGAGGTCTGGCATTGTTTCCATTGTTATATCAACATTTAATTTGTTTATATAAATTTGTTTTTGGCTAATTAGACTACGATAACACATATTTATGTGCTGTAAATGGACTTACACCACTTTCAAAATTAGACAATTGTAAAAATCGTTTAATTTCAATTTTGAAAAATCAAATATCGCTTAAAATATACTTCATTTTAATATAATTTTGTTTACAAATACGCATAACAACACATAAAAATTTATTTTAGACGGCAATTACATTGTCATTACAAGATACTGATAACAAGAATTTACTTATTCTCTGCATGTGGTAGTGTTTCAAAATATGCATGATGCACCGGAGGTATATAGGATAGTAGCTGCTTCATGTCTTTATATTTTTCGTACGTAATAGGTCTGGCATTTTGGTACAAAGGCTCCAGGGCGATTTTTTCAAATTTTAACGGTCTTCCAGGACGTAGAGGTAATAAATTGATAATTTTAAATTCTTCGTCCGTCATCGTTGTTTTATAAAAAATAGTATATGGTGCAATTTTGAGGAACCTCAACTAACATATTTGCAACCAATTGACCTGTTCCTCATTAGTATTTTTGATCTGTTTTTAAATTGCATTTTGGAGATTTTTGGTTGAGATGAAATTCTCCCGTTTCATTTCATATAAAATAATTTATCCTGTTTTCTACATTAAACACGGAGAGGAAACAATGCAAATCGTCCGCGGGTGAAACCGCGGCACACAGCTAATATAAAATAAATGAAAAATAACAAAACACTGATCGGCATCCATCTGCTATGCCACCTACTTCTGTCAATTGGACTTACACCACTTTCATAATCGATGATTATGCAATTTCATTTACCGACCTATTTAAAGTTGTACAAAACATGGGATTTTTTTTTGAGAAATTAAACACGGACTAGTTATATATAAAAAATTACATTAAATTAAGCATGAATTACGTGATAGCTCATTTTTCTCAAAAATGGACTTACACCACTTTCAAAATAAACGGTCCATATATGATTAATTAGCTAGGTTAGCTGGTTGCCAAAATAAAATCGGTTGAATGCCTTAGTAGTCTGGTGAAGCTGGTAAGATCTTGTTGGGTCAATAGCGTAGTCATTTCGAAAAAAAAATGTTTTTCAAAGAAACGAGCTAGGCTCGGTCGTCCGTGTACTTTTTTAATACCACAGACTAAGATCGTTACAAAATCACTCTCAGAATGTAAACACTTCGAGTATTGGTACAATTCTCTAATATTTTGCGGTAATTAGAATTTTGAAACATTTTGCCATAGAAATTATTCTAAGATAGTTCACGATTATGCGATAACCATGTGAAAATATGCCTGAAATAGTTTTAATAAGACCTCTGTGCCAACTCAGTAGGCCATTGTTTGTTTTGCGTAAAAAATTTTCACAAACGGAAACAGCACGCAACTATGTGCCCATCCACAATGAATATTGTCGCAGCGTGTGCATTACGGACAAAGTCTCACGAGAGATTAAGTGGTATTTAAGTTCTTAGCGAAAGATTCACAAGCCAATTTTAGTTTTACTTAACATAAGTAACTGTGTAACTTTATGTTATTGGTATAAATAACATGATAAAGGTCTGCTATTTTTGTGCGTATATTGCAAAAAGTACTAAATAGATTTTGACAATTTTTGAAGTGAAAATTAAGTATAATTGGAAAACTTTTTTTTTTACTTTATTTTTGGCAACCAATCTTTCAGATTATTACTGCCATTGTCGAGTAACAATAATATTACAAGCGTCGTGCGATCACTTCAATATTAAGCGTCGTGTGAGTCAACATTCTAACAAGATGGTGGCTCCCTTGTTAGAACCTTCCAGGGAGTTTTTGTGGCATCTCAGAATTTCATGCTCCGTGGTATTATTTTCCATTCACTATACTTATGCACAATAAACTAACTATTACGTAAAACATCACCAAATTTACAAAATATGGAGTCCAATAACACGAGATTATGAATAAAATATAAAATCCACTACATGACAGACTAAGATCCCACCAAAAACTCCCAATTGGGAAACTTATGGGTTCGCATCACCGATGATCTTGACATGCACATGACGTATCGCGCATGCGTCAGACTAGAGTTACAAAATAAAATGTATTTTCACGTATTTATCAAAATTTTTACCCCCCTGCCTATATTTTACGTTATATATATATATATACACTTTTATTTACTAAAACTATAACTAAAATTTATAATTAATGAAATTATAAATATAAATTCAGGACAGAAATAGAGCAGAGTTTTTCTTCTTTTTCTCATATGCTCTTCTTGTGCTCTACAGAAGCACTTGCCAGTATCAATGGACGTTATACTAGAATGATATTACAAGCGTCGTGTGACTATTTCAATATTGTAACAAGATGGTGGATCCCTTGTTAGAAACTTCCAAAGAGTTTTTGTGGTATCTCAGAATTTCATGCTCCGTGGTATTATTTTCCATTCACTTCACTTATGCACAATAAACTAACTATATTGCGTAAAACACCAAAAAATTTAAAAAAATTTAGACTCAAATAATACAAGATTATGAAGAAAATATAAAATCCACTACGTGACAGTTTAAGTACCCGCCAAAAACTCCCTAGAGCAGAAATGAAGTAAAATCATGCTTTCCAATCAATCCACTTTTTAATTACAATTCCTATTCGTTAAATAAAAGGAAAGGTTGTCTAAGTGAAAGCTTATGTTTTTAGTACAATGGCGTGAAGCGAAAGTTCTGACTTCCTATATAAAACAAATGGTTCTTTCGCATAAATAGAGTTATGCTATAGAGTTGTTATCAGTTTCCCGATACAACCATCCATTTTTTTTTTAACTTTATTTTTGGCATTCAATCTTTCCGATTGTTATTGCCATTGTCACGTAGTCAATAATATCACAAACTTCGTGTGATCATTCCAATATTAAGCATCGTGTGAAACCATATTCTAACAAGATGGTGGATCCCTTGCTAGAACCTTCCAGAGAGTTTTTGTGGCATCTCAGAATGTCATGCTCCGTGTTATTATTTTCCATTCACTTCACTTATGCATAATAAACTAACTATATTACGTAAAACACCACCAAATTTACACAATATATAGTCAAATAACACAAGATTATGAATAAAATATAAAATCCACTACATGACAGACTAAAATCCCGCCAAAAACTCCAACCATCCATTTTTTTTTTAACTTTATTTTTGGCAATCAATCTTTCAGATTATTACTGCCATTGTCGAGTAATCAATAATATTACAAGCGTCGTACGATCATTACAATATCAAGCGTCGTATCAATCAATATTCTAACAAGATGGTGGATCTCTTGTTAGAACCCTCCAGGAAGTTTTTGTGGCACCTCAGAATTTCATGCTCCGTGGTATTATTTTCCATTCACTTCACTTATGCACAATAAACTAACCATATTACAAAAAACACCACCAACTTTACACAATATAGAGTCAAGAAACACAAGATTATGAATAAAATATAAAATCCACTACATGACAGACTGAAATCCCGCCAAAAACTCAACCATCCATTGTTCCTTAATACGCTGTAGTTTTAATTGACAACGCTAAGAAACTACACTCAAACAGCCACTCAACGATAATTTTAAACTATTCATCAAATGTTGCGTTTCAGCAGCTATGTTTAATTCTATTGCCCATAACAAATTTAATTTTGTAACATTACTGTTAAATATTTGTAACCGTGGAATATATTAATATGCATGTTACAAAATAATAAATGTTAAAAATATTTGAATCTCTGTGTAACAAATGGCTCTATTTGACATAATTTGAAATTCTTAATTATTTGCATCAACTATTTATTCTTTTTATTTAATGAGAATGTTTGCACATAATTTTAAAAATATCACGAATCGACAGAAATGTTTTAAACAGTGCTCTTAGAAATATTAGAACTTCCCAATGTTTTTATGGTAACTCAAATTTTAATATCGAGTAGATTACAAATAAAAATATGTAATATATGAAATTCTGATATACCACAAAAACACTCTACAGAGTAGATTAAAGGGTCATCATTTCGCTATAAATCTAAATCGGGTCGGTTCGTCCGGGGTTATATCACCCTTTCCGTTTTGGAGGTGGTAGAGCCACTTTGAAACTACAAGTGGTTTCAGCAGGAATGGGTCGGCGCGCCCTGGGTAGTACCACACTCTCACAGAAAACCGACGTGAAATAACTGTGTTTGCATTGTTGCGTTTCGTTCGTTTAGTGTGAGTGCCGGAGACCCATCTCCCCTCCCAAACCCTCTCCTTTCCCTACCCCTCCCCCTTTCTCTCCATTCCCCCAAACACAGGCTGGCAACTCACTTGCGACTCCCCTAGTGTTGCTAGCTAGTGTCTATGGACGGCGGTAGTCACTTAACATCGGGTGACCCGCATGTTTGTTTGCCTCCTATAACATTAAAAAAATCACCAAAATACACTTACTTTTTAACATGAAACAAATACGAGCTCGACAGTGTCAATAACAGTTATTAATAACAAGGAGTAATGCCCAAATTTACAAAAATAAATAAATAAAAGAACAACCAAGATATATCACGCAAAATGACATAAATATAAAAAAATACTGGGCTAAATAGTATAAGTTTTTAAGTCAAAATAAATAACTACCACACTACTCATAAAATTCCCGCTAAAAATTACCTCACGCCGACGTAGAACTGTCACAAAAGAGCAAGCAAAGGTTATTCATACATACAGCCTACATTTTTATATTTCTTACCCAGTTTAAATAACCTACATCATCAATGTCAATATAAAACTTGTTCAAGACCGTTGTGACACTTGCTGTATTTGTTTTTACTTACAACAGGAACACCAGTTTTCACTGACACAGTATGTGACCATTGCACTGCGGAAACGCGTTCCTTTGCCGTACTATGAATAATGATTATTGGCACTGTTTTGACAATTGTGTCATTGCGAGGTCAACGGACGTTTGACATATAAAATTGGCACAATTCTTTCTGATACTTTAAATAAATGAATTTCCTTTTGGGAGCTTTTGGCGGAATTTTGATCTGTCATGTAATGAATTTTATATTTTATTCAAAATCTTGTGTTATTTAACTCTATATTTTGTAAAATTGGTGGTGTTTTACGTAATACATTTCGGTTATTGTGCATAAGTGAAGTAAATGGAAAATCACAACACTGATCACGAATTCTGAGATGCCACAGAAACTCCCTGGAAAGTTCTAACAAGGTAGCCACCATTTTGTTGGAACATTGAAATAATCATACGACACTTATTGTATAAAACGTGTTGTAATCTCCATTGAAATAAAACATTGACACTGGCAAATGCTTCTGCGGAGTCAAAACCAGAAAAAGAAGAAGAATTTACTTTTATCTGTAGTTTTTATATAGTTTTAAAAACAAACATTCACTCAGTTCGTAAGAATTCGATAGTTAATCAGTTTAAATACGGCGAATACATTGTTTGTTTTAGTAATCTGTGAAGCGTATTATTCAATATGAACTTTATCACGATGTAAACGATCACAGAGTATAAATGTAAAGGTCGATGAGTGATTTATTAGATTGGTAAAATATATGAACGATCTACCGATTACCTCCGATCATTAATGATTTGTAAAATTGCATTTATTGTTTCTTAACTGCATTTTGATAACATATTATATATAAATTAAATGCATTTAAACTTTTTATAAAGTAACGTTTTTCAAAATTGTAATACATAAAGATATATTATGGTCTGTATCCTATTATATGACCTATTCGAATTTGCTTTTTAAGCCAAACATTTTTAAATGTATATTATTTTTGTATGTGCTATTTTTGCTACACAGAATGTATTTTTAATTCCGAAACTTTTTTTTTTACATAGTAGTCGTTATTACTTCTACTAACAATGCAACGGACCCAAAAAAAAACTACGAAATTCGAAATATAAAGTACAGAATGCACACGTTCTCCTTTCTAAAAAAAGTACCATCATATTCACGATTCATTATACTTTAAAAAAATCTTAATTTAACTTATACATACAGTCTAGAATCAAATAACATATCATATTGAAAAGGAGACCAATTTTCGAAATTCACTTTTGGTTTTTTTTTCTACCATATTAATGAAAGATTGACCTATTTATTAACTAGACTATATGAATAGAATAGAAAAATGTTATTCAAAACTTAGTGACAATAAAAGTAACTGCTTTGTATGCTCCGAAAAAAACTTAGACATGAATGTTATGCATAATGGAACAAGCTATCGCCGAGTACAGATGAACTAGATCTTTGCTGAAATCAACAACAGTAACTCTGACAATTCGTTATTTTATCGCAACTTAACGGCTGAATCGACCGAAATAAAATTTTAGCATAAACCTAACCTAGAGCATATAGAATAATTTCCACTTGATTATATTTACCCGATTAGGCCTCCCACGGCAGCGGCTCAAGCCTAGGTTCGATCCCTCGGTAGGGAGCCCTTGAGTGCGTTGCTTGTGCGATATGGTGACACACAAATATACATCACTGCTACAACACTACACGATCACCCTCACACACGTGCACGCTATAATTAGCAACTACGCAATAGCGTAGACATTTCGAAAAAAAAAACCACTTGATTATATTGAGAAACAGGCAAACGAAACCAGGGGAAAATTTAGTAATAATATTCAATTCATTTACACTGTTAAAAAATGAATGAATAATTAAATAATTTGTTGATTACCAGTTGTGGTCCATGGACTACAAAATGTGCTACAAAGACCGAATGCGCTTTCTAGTATTTATAAAGGTGTTAGTTCAATGTCCAATAAACAGTAAATAGTGTCTATATAAGTCATGACAAAAGTAACGTTCGGTTTGTAAAGATAAGATTTGTTTTTGTTTTTCAAGATTCACTTTTATTTAACAAACTCTATTCAAACGAAAGTGACTTACAATTATTGTACTCGTTTGGTTGGCAAATTGTAAACTATGTTATATTGATAATGTTATTAGTTAGTTATTTGTCATATTAAATAATTAATTCAATGAAACAAACAAGAAAGATAAATGTTTATAACAGTGGAAAAAAACCCCGTGTTAAATCAATGGGAAAAGTATCGTCAATTAGGCACGGATAAACCGCATCGGATTTTTCTTCTTAAATATTTCTAGGATTTAGGCGATTTGAAATCCTAATTTTATTTTTCGAAATGTAAAAGTGAGTTGTTAACCAAACCTGTGGTGTTATTACAAAAAAGTTAAATACTTGGTTTAAAAGAGGTTTCGTACGAAATGCACCGCGCTCGCCCGAAGCAAGATCGCGTTATCCTTTTTTCGAAAGTGTAACCTAACCTAACTAAAGCGAGACAAAAGAGCAAGAAGGCGAACATTCACCGAGAGATCTTTTTAAAGCAAGCGTTCAAAACGTGTTTAACTTTTTTGTAATGTATGGTTTTTTTTAAACAGATCGTTATATTCACATGATAGTCTGGGAACGATGAAAAATGTCTTAAATTTGTTCTGTAGCTATTAAGGTCAAGTAATAAATATAAAACTTAATAATGACATGTATATAAATACACCTGGTAACGAATTATAATGAAATTGATTGCATTGAACTGAGCGATTGCCAATCCAACCCAAACCGGACGGTTAATTTAGAGAAGAAAATGAATGTAAGAGTTATACAGTTTAGAATAATATTATGAAATTATTACCTATATCAGGAATCCAAACGGTCCAACGAAATCTGCGACCGATTTCGAAACATATCAACTTTTATGGCGGGAAAAGTGTCATGTAAAAAGCGGCACGAGTGAC
>JACEII010000118.1:0-100980 GCA_014332785.1 Antheraea mylitta
AATAAAACAGACAATGGTAAATAATCTACTCGCGGGTTAAGTATCTTAACTTGGAAATTTCATACATATAACTTAAATTACCAAGGAAGAAAAACACAGATTTGCATTTAAATGATGTCTCTAATTTAATTATATTATTATATTCATTTTATGCCACGTTATTACAATCATACTAATATTATAAAGAGCTAAAGTTAGTAACGTTGTAGGGGGTAATCTCAGGAACTACTGGTCCGATTTCAAAAATTCTTTCAATGTTATATAGCTCATTTATCGTGGATAGTTATAGGCTATATATCATCACGCTAGGACCAATAGGAGCGGAACAACAATGAAGAATGATTAAAAATAGGAGTTTCTTTCTCGTGAGAGCTTCCGCTGCGTATTAGCGGTAGCCCAAAGCATCTATTCCACACGAACGAAGTCGCAGGCTGAGGCTAGTATTAAATAAATAAACTTTATCGACAGATGACCTGAATCTTAAAATTGATAATAAGCGCAGTCAACAATAATAACAAAGGAATTACAGTAACGCAAAAAATCAGTTAAAATGGTGCATAATCCACCATTTGTCTCAGAGAAGGGGAAGAAAGAAGACCCTTTCGTCGGCCTCGTTGGTGAATTCGGAAGGTGGCAGTTCCTAGTATTCGGGACAGTGACACTCGTCAAACTATCCTCAGGATGGGTGCAAATGGCCGTGTTATTTTTAACACCGAGCTTGACATTCTGGTGTAATAATTTCGATAACGAATCGAGGATCGCGGAGAACAACACTTGTTATGAAGACTGCTTGGAATATAAATACGATACGAGTCCGTTTGACAACACGATTATTTCGGAATGGGATTTGGTGTGTCAGAGAAGGTGGTTAGCGAGTTTCACACAAACAGTTGTACAGTTTGGTATACTTATTGGAAGTATTCTGTTTGGATTCCTCTCTGACAGGTAAATATGAAAAAGTTATTTTGGGAAATTGCAATTAATTTATTGTCCTTTTTCTAATATAAGTTTAAAAATTTTCAAATACCTAACAGTGTCTTGGTAGGGCAGTCCACTCGTATCACAAGAATTTATAATTTAGATCATAAAATAAATCTCCTGTTTTTTTTTTTCATACTGTATTAAATAAGAGGCAACTATCATGGAGACGTATCTGAATAATTGGCTTAACATTGTTTTGAATTCGAAAGAATTCAGAAGAAGTCAAGCCAGCTGGGAGCTTACATCAAAAACGCTGTCTAATTCCTTTGAAATATAATAAAACAATAAAGATAACAAACGAGACAGACGAAGTCGCTGGTATCAGCTAGTTATTATTAATAGCTCAAAACAATGTATGTTTTAGATTTGGCAGAAAACACACATTCCTTGCCTCAGTCACGAGTCTTATTGCATTTGGATTCGGGATACCATTCTCGCCGAATTACGTGGTATTCACCACTCTGAGATTCTTCCTTGGTATGGCAACTGCTGGTACTATGATGGTATCATTCGTAATCGTCATGGAAAGTGTAGGATCTAAATATAGAAGTGTCATTGGCTGCCTCTTCCAATTACCTTTTATCATTGGTGAGTATAAAAACATCAATATACATCAATAATAGTTGTCATGATGTTAGGGTGACTTGACCGGCGGAATGTCAATTAAATGTCCGCAGGTTCGAACCTTGACTGTGTATACGGATTCCGTATACATTTCCTTATTTAAATTGATAACACTACCACCTGGCGATGAAGGAAAACATCGTTAGAAAACCTGAACCTGATATATGTTCTTGTAGTAATACTGTATATGGGAAAATATAGAACTGTGGATGTCTCTGAGTTTAAAATCGCCAAAAGCTCGTAGGCTAGCGTGGTGATTGTACCGATACCTTTCTGTAAGAAGAGGCTAATGGACCTGCAGTACGTTAAAACAGGCTGACGTGATGACAATGATAATACATTTTTTAATGTGAGACATGTATAGGCGATGGTAAGCCTGATTGTTGGTCTGGCGAGACGTGGCGACACGAAATACAAACTTTGCACTATTAACGAAATACTCAAAAACATTTGCAACTTTATCCGTATGAAATTAATATTCTAATTTTTTTGTCGGCCACTGGTTCTACTAGTGTTACGCGGCACGCGCCGAAGATCTAGCGCTTTTGATAAATGCCGCCAAACACACCGCGCTTACCCCTAGTTGAATTTTTGTACTTAATAAAAATGAATAACTATTTTTTTTAACTGGTACGGCAAAATGATTGTACGGTACCTGGTGTTAAGAACAGTATAGTCCATAGATAACGGTGACTGTCGCTGTTAAATAACAACTGCAGTCATCGCTATCATGCCGACCTGCACATGTGCCTCTTCAAGCCTCGTATGTAACAAAATAAATAAACAGCCATTATTTTATGGAACAAATTTGTAATACTTCATCTTTTCATTATGCCATAGCTGATTCCTATCGAAATCTATTCTTTTATGCCTATAACTTATACAAAACATTTTCGATGTTTAAATCTAACAGGCGACTCGTGACAGCTCAATTTTTTTTTCTCGTCTATGAATATATAAAACGCCGTTTTTGGAAAACTTATTCATTTAAGAAGAAGCTTCCGTACATATTCATTTTCGACTGTTTTTTGGTATAGTCCGAACTCCAGAAGCATATAATTATGTATTTCTAACAGTCCAAAAAGCATACCACGCACGTCTAAGAGAATTTACGCGTGAATCCAAAAAAAAATTAGACCTAACAAATGAGCCTTTGAGTTCATTGTTCATCATTTAATAGGGTTGTGGTTCTGGTTATGCAAAAGTAGAACCTGTTATGAAATAAATCAAACTTTATTGCAATAATCGTGTGATGCAAAAACAGACGTTCCATGCTTTTTTTAAATAACAATATTTTTAGAAGGTCAGTTTATGAAATTGTTGTCAAATTGTGAGTCAAATTGTTGTGGGGAATATACGTATCTTTTTATTTAATTCTTGGGCCATAACATTACATTTAGAAGGCCAATTAATGAAAACCTGATGTTGTAAGACAGATTGTTGTGGCAATATCCGTATCTTTTGAAAAATATGTTTTTATTTAAATTTATCTTAGACTCTTGGTCTTATCTGAATCTTTGTCTAAGCTTTGTGAACTTTGTGGCCAAGCAGTCTAGAATAGTTTGCACTGATTGTTCAATGTTTATCTGGTCATTGCTCTTATCAATACTATAACAAAACTGTAACAAGTCCAAATCTGTACATTTAATATTTTTTGAAAATTTTAATTAGGTTTGACTTTGTTATCGATATAGAAGCCAAAAATAATCTTTTTACATTTTTTGTCTGTCTATCTGTCCCTGTGAACACGTATCACTCTGAAAGTACTGAACCAGTTTTGACCAAACTTGACACAGGGATAACTTATATTACAAGATTACATATAGCATACTTTTTGTCCCATAATACACAAGGGGTTTTCCAGGATAAAAGACGAAAGTTAAAAATTTGAAGTTCATGAAATTCTTAATGGATTTTGGTATTTTTTCCTTTGTGCTGTACATAGCAGTAACATTAGCTGAAAATTTAAGCTATACTTCATCATCCTATGCTTCTTTAAAAAAAAAATGGTCAACCAATGAAATTCGAACCAACGTCTCCGTCTGTGCGCCAAAACTAATATACAGTACGATTGTGCTATGACGAACTGACGTTTTTATGTGAAATTATTAAAAAACGCAAGGAATTGTCGAGAATAACGAGAGACAAACATTTGTAGTTAATGTAACTAGACTTTTTTGCGACACCTTAGTACAAGAGCTAGCAACGTTGAAAGAACTAGAATTTTAGAAAAGCTGATTATTACATATATCTTCTTTTATGCCCTTCCAATCAGGATTCAGGGGACCTGGAAGCAGATTAACGTTGTATTTTTTAATGTGCATTAAACCTTTAAACATTAAAATTTTGATTTATAAACAATTTG
The DNA here is from genome assembly GCA_014332785.1 of Antheraea mylitta. Taxonomy (NCBI): domain Eukaryota; kingdom Metazoa; phylum Arthropoda; class Insecta; order Lepidoptera; family Saturniidae; genus Antheraea; species Antheraea mylitta. Next base: position 3,971 of record JACEII010000118.1, read on the forward strand.
AGGGATATTTTTTCAATAACTTTTAAACATTATGAAAACATGAATTTATCACAGCCAATAGCAATACCCGATGTATGTCTTACTATTGAGTAAATAACTAAATAAATGTCTGGAAGATTCCATTTGTTCTTATTTATGTCCTAATAAAGTAATAATAAAATTACGGTTATACCAACATGGTTTGGAATTACATTTCTTTTATATTTACAAAAATAGCATGAGGCACATTATTGTGAATAACAAAAATGTCTGCCAATAATAATTCAATATTTTAATTGCTTTTCAAAGTTAGTGAAACAAAACATCATAAAGTTACTTAAAAATTAATATTTTTGTCTGTAAAGGTACGATATGCATAAACAAACGCAACGCTTACCGTCTGGCAGGTAGCCCAACCCGCACGTTGTTCGGAATAACATAGATATACGAGTATATAAAAACTGGCAAAATAAAATTCGCTATTGAAACCATTGTTAGCTCTTAGACGAATAGTTACAGGCAAGTGACAGATGATGCGTCGACGCGATGGTCATATTTTTTTCATATTAATATTTTTCTTCAATACAATGGATTGTAAAAAAGTTTTATAGAAGTTGAGGATAGTTATGATAAAGTAAGTGGTAGAGATGATTATTTAATTTTTGATATGATTATTTATAAATTTACGTATTATGTATGTGCAAAGTGTATATGCAGTGAGTTAAGTGTCGTGACAGAGAAAAAGAGAGAAAATGTGTATGTATAATTTACATACATAAAATTTTCATTTTAATAGCAAACCAAATCAGGTATTACCTATTGATATATTAACTTTTATTAAGTAGATTATTCCAGATCATTCATTGTTCAATTTATCATTATTTATGTCATAAATATATTTTATTGTTTAATTTACAATTTAACTCTATCAACTCATATTTTATAATGTAAACTATACTGACTGTAGACGTCTACAAAAAAGGGAAAGGAACGTCGTTTCGACCGGGGGTTATTAAAATATAGAAAAAAAAATGTTACATTTTCAGGGTACATGACAGTTCCACTATTTGCATATTATTTCCGAAGTTGGGATACATACAGTCTCGCAATGGCAGTGCCTTCTCTAATATACTTGGGATATTTCTTCCTGTTGAACGAATCTCCACGATGGCTGGTCAGTGTTGGCAGAGTGGAAGAAGCCACGAAAATCGTAAAGAAAGCTGCTCTCATGTAAGTCTATTTTGATATCTTCACTTGTTGTCGTATCGCATCGTTCTTACGTATGATATGATACTTGGAGCAATTATGCATTGTAGGGCTTTTTGTACATGGGAAGTCCCTGCGAATACGCACCCTAGCCGAGCAGTTGAGGATGGGTTATATCTGACATACATGGACTAAAACCCCATTGTGTCTACTTATACCTTTTGGGCTGGGGAGTACGGACTGCCAACTGGCAATGCCTCTGCTCCTCCTAAAGTGTCGACCCCTTATAAGGTTAGGGATGAAAGGCCCTTCAGGAGATGCCGGTTTTATACTCCCTCCGATGTAATCGCCTCGATGCGTATCCACCACACGGGCCAGGGGAAAACTACCAGGATGACTGACTTGATGCACTGTAGGACCTGCTTTAACTTATAAGTAATCTTAAACAGGCACTACTCCATAAAACCATCTACAGAAAATTTCTGAAACCTTCTAAGTAAGACAAACAGCGTGAACACTGTTATTCAACACTAGGACTTTTGCCAGCGATTGACTTTGCAGAGCGATAATTTTTTTAAGGATAACGTTAACCACCATCCTAAAACTGAAAATTTTTCGCCAACCACCTGTTGGTGTATTCTGGCAGCTATAATTTAAAACTATTTCCACTCTAGGCTTGATGACTTTACCATCTATCTTCCTATTTTTCTTACTATATCTTACATCTATCTTACTATACTGTCATTTAACAACAAATGAGATTGTGTAATTAATGTAAATACAATTTCATTCACATTTCAGTAATAATCTACCAACAGCGAAAGTGGAAGAAACTCTCAAAAGGCTATCCGAAGAATTATCATCGAAGAAAGGCTCGAAAGTGAATTATACTGACTTATTAAGGGGTTCATTGAGAGTGAAGACTGCCTGCTGCTGCATCATTTGGTTTATCACAGGAGTTACGTACTTTGGCGTAAACCAATACATGAGTCAGACGAGTCCCGACCCGTTTGTGAGTGTTACCGCTGCCGGAGCTTTTCAGGTAACTTCTTAATAATCTGTTTCTCTTTACGACTTTATCAATTTCTTTTTATTTTGTGCTAATACATTTTTCGATGTGGGTTCTTACTCCAATATACTCAGCAAAATTTATATGAGAAGAGGAGTCTATTATAACTATAATTTATTTTGTAATTTATTATGCTTATGGAATTGGTACTGAATGATATTATTAACTATTCTCTTCTTGTTTGTTAACTATAGCCTGTTACGGTCACTGGCAACTACAATGATCATTATTGCAACGTTTGAATAAGTAGATCTCAGGTATCAATCCATAGGTGTGAACGAGGCAACACTTAGTCTTACTCTTACACTTACTCTGGTTACAGTTAGTCAATCGCATTTTTTCTAGCTCGCTGTTCAGCGAGCGGGGGAATTGTTCCAGGGTTACCTCTCTGACTGTGGTTTCTCTCACCTCCCGCCGCAACGGGATTGTCAGGTATTTATTTATCGCCCATCTTTCTCACCGAATTGGTGACTGGAGCTTCTATTTTTTAGTTGTTTTCGGCTGGAGGTCCTGGCCATCGATCTTGTGCAGAGCGTACAGGACCTTCAGACATTTTTCAATAATTTCTGTGTTCTCTGTGTCGGCTAACATCTTAAGGAACTCATGAAGCGACATGGCGCGGGACGGCGTCTGCGGGGACTACTCAGGCGTAGCGCGAGGTTCTGACTCTGTAGAGCCGAGTTCCGTGTTCGAAGCGGGGATCGTCGATTTGCTTGGGATTTCGAGTTTCGTGGGCAAGCTGTTTGTCGTTCGTCGTGAGGACGCGGCATCAGATTGCCCCTTAGAAAGGCCTTTTTCTCCGCGAAGCCTTCACCGGCCGCGAAGAAGCGGCGCTAGTGCGGCGCTTCGCCGCGTAGGTCGGAGTAGGCGGCTTTCTGGGACGAACTCGTACGCTTAGGATAGCGCGAGCGATCCTTACAATTAGAATCACGGTACGAATATAAATTATTTATGTTCACTTACAGCACTTCACGTTTGTATCATTGTATGATAAAAAAAAATAAGCAACAGACTAACACCAACTGCTGAAAATAATAATTATAACATAATACAGGAAAAGTAAATTAAGGATACATTTTAATTAAAACACCATTTTAGTATGTCATAAGATGTCTGAATTTTTAGTCACAAACGCCATCTGTGATTTCAATGTACTATAAGGTAATGTAATGTAGTTAAGCATGCAAGTAAACCTTTATTTTTTACTCGCTCTGTTTATTGTTTATAGTTGCTTTAATTGCAGTGCCTTTTAATCTACGAGAGCCACGTATCAGTTGCTATGATTATTAAAACTCATGCTTCACAGAAAGACTGTGAATTGAATATATATTATAATTGAACAATATGAATTGAAACATATTGAATCACTTGTCCGATTTGTGGTCATAAGACAATTGGTAGTCATTATCACTATTTTGAATGTTTTTTGCATTTTGTACAAGTAAAAATATGAATCGGTTATTATTCCCTAAATGTTTATAGGTCCTTTATATATGTATATGGTCATATAACTGCTTACATTACAGATTCCTTCAAATTTCATCGCAATATTGTTGATAAGCAAATTCGGGCGAAAAATTACAACAGTGACTTTCTTCGCTTTGGGAGGCGTGTGCGTCATCACTCTGGTCTTCGTCCCCAACTGGTTCTGGTTGACATTGACTCTTGGATCTTTCGGCGTCAGTTGTATCAGTATCGTCGGGACCGCAATCTACATTTACACTTCGGAACTGTACCCGACGGTGGTCAGGAATATGGGTATTGGTGCCTGTTGTACATCAATGAGAGCTGGTTCTATGGTAGCACCGTTTATATCAAATATGTCGACCACTGTGGCGTGGTTACCTAATATCATCTTTGGAACAGCTTCTATATGCGCTGGAGTAGTTTGCCTGTGGCTGCCGGAGACCAAGGGCAATACTTTGATGGACAAAATTGATGAACCCGTAGAAAATTGACACAATAAAGGATGCATTTGTAATTTACTTTTTTTGATGATTAGAAAGTGATATCTTTTTGTATTGTATACTACTAAAGCTAGATTTAAAAAGTTTATTTTTCAACGTTTGGTTAATTTTACCTGATCCAGCGATTACTTTAATTAAATATTTTGCTTTTATTTGAATAAAAATCCGAGTTGTGAATAAAAATTCTTAAACGATCTAATAAATAATGTGATGAAACCTTAACCCATAAAACAGCAAATAATAAATATACTACATATATATGTAAAATAAATTAATTTACATCCCATAAAAATTATATTCTACCAAATATCGATTAAGGTCACAAACAAATATTAGACAAATTGTGTTTCAAATATTTATATTTTTAACTGATTTTTTAAAATCGAACAACATGATCGGCTAAAAACTAAAAAAATCAATATGGAATAGAGTTACCATCTATATTAAAATTGCAATTGCAACTATTTGCGCTTTTTATTATCAATATACCTATTTTTCTTCTATTATATATATTATTATTATATATTATATATCAAACAGGCTTTGAATGGAAATAGTAACATATTGAGTATATATAAAATCATATATATAGTATTAAGTAAATAGTAACCTCTTGAGTAGTTGCAAAGAAGAGAATAATAACATTTGTATTGATGAAAAAATAAAGTGGAGATTTTTAATTATGAAGACGTGTTCAATATTTCTTTGAATTTTATATTTCAATTTATAATATATATTGTTCACCCATTCACTCCACAATAATATCACAGTATAAATATGAGACACAGTACGGAAACTACTAACAAACGCTCGAAAACGCACACTCACGCAAACACGCGCATCAACGAGAGGTTTTGAAAGAAATTTTGTGGACAGCACCGCGAGGTTCGCTTAGGAGTCGTGTCGATGCGCATGTTTGCGTGAGTGTGCCGGTGCGAGCGTTTATAGGAAGTTTCCCAACTGTCTGTTATGTGTACTGTGATAATATCTTTCAAAAATAATGAGGTACGAGAGCCAGTAAACGGGATCTTACCGTGCATACGGTCAGAAAGGTATAAGACTAGAAAATAAGATAGTGAACAAGGAAATAGTGAGTTATGGGACAAATGAGGCCGTGACCGTAACACAAAGTATAGGAACCTAACCAACTCTGACGTGGAAGAATCAAAGAAGAAGAAAAGAAACAAGTAATTATTAAAGATGTGTTGACCATAGACACTGACGAAGAACTGCTGGTATTAATTAAAAACCAAAATAAAAAACCTTGCTTGACATTCCTGAAACTGAATACAGAGCGGAAGTGCGGTACAAGCGCAGAACTAGGAATACACACCAAAATCATTCCTACTCCGAGTATCGTCGCAAGTATCGAGCATGCTGACTATAGCAGGTATAGTCTATCGACTTGCAAATACAATGCACGCGGTGTCTTAGGTACAGCAACAAGAAGAAACCGTGCAGCCCTTGTGGTGGAATACACCATGAAAACAAGTTTGATGAGTGGAAAGAAGATGGAATCTTAATTTGTATCCAAGCAAAACTGAGCAATGCTGACCACAGTAACTTCGACAATGATTGCGCTGTTGGAAAAAGCTATAATACCTTTGCAAGAATAGGAAGTTAGGGACGAATAATGTGATAGGAAATTGTTTCAGGAATCCTACAAAAATAATATGTCTTCGCTTCCCTAACTTCGCTCGTACAAAATAAAGCTAGGCAGTACTTTAAGAATCAATTAGGGAATAGTATTAAGTATTAAGTTTTACAACAAATTCCCAAAAGATTGCCGATTTGCCGGATTGTGAGTTTAAGCACCAAATCAAGCGGATTTGTGTGGTAGATCACTATCTGAACGATGGCGATGTCGGGAATTGACTCATCTTCGTACATCCACTAAAAACGATCGTGACCTGTAATGTATAGTAGATATTATGTATATGAAAAAGATAATCCAGATCGAGTTTCTTGCCAGTTTTTCTCGATGACAGTGTTATTTCCCGAACCGGTAGTAGTTTTGACATTCATAAGTGTCTTTTTTCTTTTTGCTTTTACGTGGAGAAACCTCTTCATAGACCTATTAAATCCCCGGGAGAGGACCTGAAACGAGTTAAACTCTAATCGACTAAAAAACTACACGACAACCTACGGCGCACTATGGGGGTGTCTCGGGGTTGCGCGACAAAACTCCGCTATACACCCGTCGGCAGGCGTTTCCTACGCGGCACCCGGTTGAGGCAGTCTGGTTGCAAGACTACCTCCCATCCCGTTGAACCCGTACAATGGGAGTCCAGGCCCCCGATCATTTTTCCTTGGGTACGGCAGCGGAGAGGCTAAGCCGCAAAGAAGTTGTTACGATCTGTAATTGACATAATCAAAAATAAATAATAAAATAAGATATGATAGAAACTGGAGAGAAAAATCCGACTACAATATACATTATCTATAAGATCGTAGGTATATGATGTAAGCGAAATGTTAACCAAACATTGTTTAGAAATTCCAGTCAATAATTATCTTGAACAGAACAAAAGAATAGAATAAGTAGGTAATGTTTATGAAAAATGTGTTTATTTATGTTTGTGTGTATAAATACACTCATCAAAAAAGTCTAAGCAACATGTACTAATTTAAATTTTAGGATGGTTCTTCGCATTATAACGTTGTATTTTATTTTTAAAATATCTTTAGGGTTCTATGATGTAAAAATAACAGCTGTTGTCTTTATAAGTTCTTTTAATAACAGAAATGAACAATATTAGAATATACTGTAGAAACTAAGATACATAAGAAACTAAACTTTTTTCTTAAAAAATGAAATTTCTAAAGAAAATGTATTTATTGTGAAAGAATAGAACAATTTAATACAAATATGGTCTCCTCTGCTATTCAGAACTTGTCGGCAACGATTATTCATTGAATTAATGAGATTGTTTATGTCATCTTGCGGTATTCGCTCCCAATGGAATTGTAGCAAATCCTTCAGCTGTTGGGTTGTTGTCGCTCCGTCCAAGTCCTTCAAAACACGTCTCTGGAGCATGTCCCATGCGTGCTCGATGGGGTTGAGATCTGGCGTTTGTGCAGGCCAGGGCAATACCCGTATGTTCTCATTTGCAAAGTATTCACTGGTTCGCCGAGCTGTATGTAAACGCGCATTGTCATGTATTAATCTAAAATCGGAGCCAAAGGTTTGTGCAAATGGGTAGACATAAGGTCTGAGAATATCCTCAATGTAATTTTCAGCATTCATGTATCCATTTACAAAAACGAGCTCAGTTCGCCTGTTCTTCATAAAACCCGCCCATAACATAACTGTTGAGCCGCTGTATGGATGAACTTCCTGAACGCACCTGAGCCTTTCAGTATTTCCGGGCCGACGATACACTCGCACCCTTCTTGTATCAGGCTTAAACCCGAATCGCGACTCATCGGAAAACATAATTTTATCCCATTGTTCCTGGGTCCATGTTATGTGTTCTCTACACCATTCATATCGACGAGCGCGATTCCCGTGACGTATCGGTGGGCACCTGATTGGGCGTCGAGCTCGTAGGCCGTACTCGTGCAGTCGATTTTGCACAGTTAGGAAACTTACATCAACACCACTTGAAATTTGTAGCCTCAAACTTATCTCTCGAGCGGTTAACATCGGCTGGCGTCTTGCAGTCAGTTGTATGTACCGGTCTTGCCGAGTGGTTGTACTCCTTTTACGGCCTGGATGCTGTTCAGCGGGTTCTCCTGTATTATTGTAGCGCTGCCAAAGACGATAAATGACACTTTTATGAATGCAAAAATGTCGAGATACCTGAGATTGATTACTTTCCGCTTGCAACATCCCTACAGCTCTTTGCATTTCATCTGCCATCAAATCGCTTCATGACGTAAAGAATATCTAACAATTCAATTTTGTCGCTAACTTTATTTAAATGGTTGGTAAAATTATAAAATCAAGACTAAACGTAGCAGTTAAAAAGCACTTAAATTCAAACAAATTCGCATTCATTTGAATTTTATGAAAAAACAAAATATAATCAGATTTTTTTTTTACAACCAGCCAGTATGTCATCAATAACAAAAAAGTTTACTTACCTACGCACTTTGTTTGAGTAAATACTTAGATATTAATTAATATAAATGGTAAAGTTTTTAATATCACGCATGTTGCTTAGACTTTTTTGATGTGTGTATATGCTTAAAAAGAAAGAAATCATTTAAAATGAACAATAAATTCTAACATTGATTATGAAATAATCTTTATTGTATTATTGATTGCCATAATTAGCAATATTATATTATAGTATATTACATATACCCTCATAAGTGTTGTCATGCTAGATGATAAAGGGAAGTTATTTAGAAATTGCGCTTAGTATTTACCTTAAACAAAAGACAAGGAATACACAGGTTGAGGTGACTGACAACCTCGAGCTGTGACTGACAACCTCGAGCTTCTTGGGATCCAACTAACATCGGATCTCAATTTCGGGCGCTCAATTGAACAGAAAGCGAGAACAGCTGCGAAAAAACTTGGAATCCTCGCTAAAAGTAAGCGATATTTTACACCAAAACAGCTTCTTAACCTGTATCAAGCTCAAGTACGCTCATGTGTGGAATATTGCTGCCACTTATGGGATGGATCAGCCAAATATCAGTTGACCGCTCTTCACTCTATTGAGTGTCGTGCTCGTCGGCTTATCGGTGATGAAGCACTGTGGGATACAAGAATGCTCAGTTTAGACCATCGACGAAAAGTGGCATGTCTCTCAGTGTTTTATAGGTTACACTTTGGAGAGTGTGCACAGGAATTACATGATATAATTCCGCCGTCCCCATTCCATCTGAGGACGACTAGACGCCGTGAGGGTTTCCACCCATACGTGGTTGATATTCCCGTAATTCGTACGAAGCGATTTGCTTCCACATTCATTATACGTACGGCTAAGGAGTGAAATTCACTCTCGGCGGCTGTCTTCCCGACATCTTATAACTTGGGAGTCTTCAAGAGTAGAGTGAACAGGCATCTAATGGGTAAGCGCGATACATCGTCGGCCTCATCGTCACTTACCATCAGGAGAGATTGTGGCCAAGCGCGTACCTGTTGAATATAAAAAAAGAATAGATTAAGAAATAAGTAATTAGTAAGTAAAAGTAAGCATAAAATTACAAATATATATTTATAAACAGGAATGCATGCATTTATTGTGCGTAACATTATTGTGCGAAAAAAAAAATGTTTATATTATACATAATACAATTTGTAATAACCGTGTACATACAAGATATATCTTATAGAGGTATACAGGGAAGGTAAGGTTAGTATTATAGGATATAAACATATCAGGAAACAAATAAGAAGTACATATATCTAAGAAGCGAAGGAGGCCTTTACTCTTTGGACGGATTCCAACGTAAATAATGGATAAAAGGAATTCTATATTAATAATAAAAATACCTCATTTATCAACTATTCAATAAACAAAAATAATGTAATAGCTAATAATAAAAATTTACAATAATAATAAAAATGTACTGTAGAGCAATAGAAAATAAAATAAAAATGCTTTAAATTAATATGTTTTAAGATAAATAACTGATATAGTTTGTTAATAAACATTGTAAAACTGCACGGAAATAAGATATAATAAATAATACTAGTAGGCGCCCAGTGGTCGAAATTCGACCATAGTTAATTAATTTTTTAAAGTTTTAACTTTATTAGGGTTAATTTGTCAAAGGGTATACTTCTATAATCAAAGGTTTTCATCATGGCTACTCAGTTATTTGCCTTGATTTTTAATCATATAAACATTAAAAAAATCTATGTGTAAATGAAATTAATTAGAAATTTGAAACAAATGTCAAATTTTAAGCAAACATAACTTTACGATAATAAAGAAATTAATCGCAACCCATGACACAATAAGTATTTCTGGTTGATATTGAATTAAATGTAGTCTGTTCATTATGAGAAATAGTGATATGCCCAGTATCAACGTTTGGAAAAGTAATGGATCCACAATACAATTAAATGGTGAATCCAAGACAAAGACGTTTTTAAAACTACCTTTAGCTTTTGAAAATAAATTCTTTTTTGTTGATACATGAGGTTGAATTGCAACATTGTAACCGCGTAGGTCTAAGTCATGGATTACTTTTATGAACAAAATTCCTATTTTGATCATACAATATATTATTTGGCTCATTTTTTTATTAATTCATTATTTGAAGTGAGTTCACCACAAAAAATAATAAACATTACAATAATAGTTATATTTTATAATATCATTGTTAAATGTAGGATGAAAATGGTAATTGGAACGGAAGAGTTAAAAAATACATACAGTCGAGCATAGCAACCTCCTTCATAACCTCTTTTGAACTTCGTAATTATTGACGGCTGTCTAAATGTCTTTTATATTTACATGCGTGTATATGTTGTGTAAAATTCGAGTAGTAGTGTGAGTAGTGCATATTTTAATTAATTTAATGTATTTTATATAAAATAACCAGCTTTCTGCACTTCTCCGCCATATAAACTTTAACTATGCCAAATTTCAAGTTCACCCGTTCACGGGAAATAAGTTAAAAAGGGATACAAAAAATTTGCTTCACGTATTAATATATAGATAAGATAGACAGAGATATAATCACGTAATATAACGTTCAAATATGTCGTCTCCATACATTTTTCCGTTTTCTATTTGCGTTAGTGATTGTCAATAAACTACTTGGTTAGGCCCCTAGATTATGTTATCGACTGAATTTAAAAGTCAGGTTTTATCGTGAACGTAGTACTTCAGTAGTGATTCGTGTTCAAACAAACAGACACATAGACAGAAAGACACTTATACAAATCATTGAATATATTATTTATTCCTAGACACGCCCGTTTTTTTCACAAAAATCGAAAAAGTACAGACACCTTAGATTTACAACTTTATTAAATGTATAGATTTAATGTAATATAATAGTGTAGCTTATCAGTTGCATTATCTTGAGTATACAGTGAGGAACATTTTATTAGAGTATTTGCATTACCAGTTACGAGTTGAATGTAGCTACAAACTTTACAGATAAAAAAAATTTTTGAAGGGGCTGATAGGACCGTATAAATAGGCCCCACCAGGATATGCGGTGTAAATAAAGGAGAGCGTGTGAGCGGTTAATGGCCTTGCTTATAAGTAAATAAAAACAATAAGAACCTCAAATAATAAGCGTGGATTGACCTATAACTCAGCACCTCGCACGAAACAGCAGCGTCTCAGACAAGATGAGCGGTGTCTGGATATTCTTCTATATATATTCTGCTATGAGCGGGTGAAGAGGATATATGCGGAAGATAGTCACTTATATAGAAAAAACTTATAGCGTGAAGCACAATGCTTTATCGCCGGCGGTAACAAGCGAACTGTGTAGAAAAAAAAAAAAAAAAAACATACAGACGAATTGATAACCTCCTCCTTTTTTTGAAGTCGGTTAAAAACAAAGCGTTGCGGTGCGTAAAATTTTTAAAAACGTTCCATTTTTCTTGAATTCAAATTTATCTTCTTATGCGGTATTGTTGTTAGCCAGGAAGGTCGCTTATAGCGTCTGCATACTCCGTACTCGACCAATGAGGTACAAACCAGAAACACAACTCATTATTTGGAGTGCAGCTATTAAATGTATGTATAAGAGGCCAACAAAATGTAGCCTGATTTATTAGTTAAGCATTAATTTTTATCCGTACGTACACAGTCAAAATGACACATTAATAAACATTTTTACATTTGATTGTGCCTTTGTTATTTATTTTGTCTGAGATTGCTACACAATAGGATACATTTTTGTATCTCGTTTGAGGCATAATAATTAAATATATTTGATATAATCAACCTATTGAAATATCTCTTTATTAATCGTCGTTATAATAAAAAACGAACGAGTTATAATAAAAAGCAGCATCTTTTTAACTAAATTGTATAAATTAAAGAAAGCTTTAGAGGGGTGATGAACAATATTACTAAAATAATCATTACACTCTCCACGTATATGCGTGCCTATAAATGTTTTGTAAATCAAGGAACATCACCGTTTATGCGAAGTACCTTATAAGGAGAACAAAAGATTTGGCATAACTAGGCAAGTGATAATATTGCTCAGAATGAGTATATGCAAGTAACGTTGAAAGTTATGTTATTAATACACCTATACGGAACTCAAAATATAAACACGGACATTGTAATGTACAAGATAATGGTAATTATCTAATAAATATTTTTTTTTATTTATTGGGTAACAAGGAAATCCTCTAACAGAAGAAAGAGACCTTATCTAGGTTCACATTATTGTAAAAAAAAAAACATAACTAGACTTATTACTATGTTACAATAATGAAGAAGATAAAAATGATTATTAAAACATGTATGTATGTACATATGTATGGGTATTCTTATTAATCTTCAATATATTTTTTTTTGTACTTTTTCTTTTTATTATTAAAACAAATACTACACATGAATAAAATAAAACTTAAAATAATTCTTTATAAATAAACAAAAACCCCAAGTACTTTATCTAACGTTTCAAGTTCTTAATAAAATATATACAAAAGCTTATTGGCCTTAATTTATTTGTTACATTTTTTTAACTTTTCTACAATTTTTACGCAGAATTTTATAAAACTGTCTCTAGTGTTTTTGCTACTTATTAAATTTTCAAGTTCATTTTTGCATACTGTGATTCCAAGTTCCATACACATAGGACATAGGACATACTATTAGAACGTGAAGGACACTTTGTTTTGTAATGTTATCACATATGCATTCAGGATGATCTTTAAATTTATAAAGATAGTCTGCAAAAGCGCCGTGTCCTGTTAGCATCTGAACTAAGGAGGGGGAAAAGTTAGTATGTTTGATAACTCGGAAAGCCTGGAATACGTTAGGAAAAATAGTTTAGTCGTTTCAGCCGTGTTTTCTGAGATAAAACGTTCATTCCATTCCAATGAAGTGGTGATTCTAATACTCTTTTTAAGAAATGATATGGGACATAGATCATAGTGTGGTTCTGTTTCGATAGAGAGTGCAGCTTCTTTGGCCAGAAAATCTGCTCTTTCGTTTCCCGTGATACCCACATGTGCTTTGACCCAATAAAATTTAACTTCTCTTCTAAGATTTCGTAGCTCTAATAATTTTATTCTAGCCGCGCATGCCAAAGGGTGGAAGATTTGATAGTTTTTTATCGTTTCTAAGGCTGATCTGGAGTCACAAAATATTTTGACAGTTTCAAATTGATTTGCCATATCAATTGCTTTATGTAAAGCATATAATTCAGCCTGAAATACTGTACAAAATGGTGCTAATTTGTATTTCCTATAATCAACTTCAACACCATCATTAAAAATGGTTAGCGCTGCACCTATATTATTGTCAATTTTACTGGCATCTGTGTAAATTGTTACACCAGGATTAATTTGGGCATCTATTATTTTTTTGTCATTAGAGTCAATGCACTCATACTCTATTTCATATTCATAAACGGGATGTTGAGATTCTAAAAAACTACTTTTATTCTCTATCATTCGATCACTTAGTATATTGTTGTGGATTTTCCCTTTTCTGATCTCATAGAGTAATCCGGCTTCTTTAACTCTGAGGTCAAGAGGAAGCAACCCCGTGAGGATCAGGACGGTATTTAAATATTTATATTACACATAAATACATATAAAACATAAAACGCAAACATAGAGTAAAGTAGTAATAAGTATACTAATTTTTTAAAAATCATATACGAAGCAAACGAATATGCGGGTCACCTGTTGTTGAGCGATCACCGCCGTCCATAGACACTAGCAACCCCAGAGGAATCGCATGTGCATTGCCAACCTGTGTTTGGGGGAATAGAGAGAAAGGGAGAGGGGAAGAGAAAGAAGAGGGGAGGGGAAATGGGTCTCCGGCGCTCTCACTAACCGAACGAACGCAACAATGCAAGCACTGTTACTTCACGTCGGTTTTCTGTGAATAATATCTATACTAACTTCGTCAAACCTTAAACATACATAAAACATATAAATTATATTTAAAAAAATCTGATATTATAGAATTGAATCCACTGGACACAATATAACACAATTATTGAGAACAATATACAAACACAGACAGTCTCTGACCTCCATATTAGAAAATCAAAGGAAGCACCTGCATCTGCACAACAAAAGAAAATAAAATAATGACTACCTAATGAAATTTCAAATGTATTATATTAGATTAGATATACTCTTAAGAGGTGGGGATGTGTCATGATTGGTTGTTAATTGGTTGAAGCCAACGTAATACAATTAAATATTGTTAGCAGTGTATAACATATAGTCGATGCAGTCAGGATGCTAATAAATACTTCGTAGTTACTTTCACTCTTTATTTGGCCAGAGCTTTGGCTTACAGAACTATATAAGAATGCGTAGATAATACTGACATTTTGCCTTTTATAGGCCGAACTATATAGTTTATAAGACGAACTATATAAATGAAAGCAATTACCATTTACTTATAATTCTGCAACATGTTTTAAGTAACACAAAAATAATAATTAACGAACAAATTAATATTATTTACGTACATCGATTCTATATAAAATCATTGTTATTTATGTATCTGAAATATGTTTAGACATACGATGACTGGTGTAGAGCAGCGACATCTAGCCTTTTATAGGCCTAAGTATGGAAGTCAAAGCAATTACTATTAATTAACAATTCTGCAAGATACCTTGTGCAACACAACAATTATGATAATCATCAAACTAATGTTATGCAAGTAATAAATAAATAATATCAATTCCTATTTACGTCTTATTGAAATCTATATGATATATTGTGGCGCTAGTATCTATATTCCGGTGGTGTTGCAGTCTCGCGTCTTGAATATGACGAGCGGCACCGGAGGTGGGTAGATAACAATATTGTCTTAGAAAAAAAGTTTATTAGGAAATCTGCAGAGTTTTCTTGACTCGCATCCAAGACATTAAGAAAGCTATTGAATCAATATTTCAGTATGAGACAATCCAGTTTTAGATTCGGTCCACAAAGCTCGCTATGTTAGCAAACATCCATAATAATATATTAAATATTCAGTTACGTTATATATTCAATTCAGTTACGCTGTAGGTATATTATCTGGTAATTTATTTATAACTTATTAAAAAAATCTATTAAAAAATTAAAAAAGCAGTTTAACTCACGTCTATATGGAGTTTTTTTTTAACATAAATTGTATATTTTTCCAAGCGATTACAAACATATCATAAGAAGAATTAGTTAGAGTTTTTGACAGGATCTTGTAATGTCATATTATATTCTTGTGTTATTTTTTGGTTTGGTACGTTTTAGAGCCACGCTAAAGCGATAACTGGTTACAGCGTGAATGAGTCGGCTTACCCGGGGTAGTACCACCTGACCCATAGAAACATCAACGAGAAGTAACAGTACTTGTATTGTTGCATTTCGTTCGGTCAGTGAGAGCGCCCGAAACCCACCTCTCCCTCCATTTCCCTCCCTTCCCCTCTTCCCTACCAACACAGGCTGGCAAAGCACTTGTGACTCCTCTGGTGTTGCTGGTGTTTACGGACGGTGGTAATCACTTAACAACAGATGACACAACTATTACTTTGCCTCATATGATATTAAAAAATATTGGCTCTATATTTTGTAATATTATGTGGTGTTTTACGTAATATATTCTGGTTATTGTGCACGTGATTCTAACTCGCCACAAAAACTCCCTGAAAAGTTCCAACAAGACAGCCATCATCTTGTTAGTTAATTGAAATGATACCAATAAACATGTAATAACCTTGTCTACTTGAACCTACAATCTACTAGAAGAATGCTTGCCAAGAATAAAATAAAGAAACAAGGATCAGATCAAAAATTATGCATTAGATTTCTACCTTAACAGAGTTGCACATCTACATTTCTACGATATTATTTTATCGTAGTTACATCTTAATATAAGACATCGATAAACAAATAACGTGAGATTATAATTATCTCATATCCTATAATTTATTATTCAAGTCAATTGTACATTGTATCACATTTTACTGAACGAAACTGTGTCATTTAAGTTTAAAATTACTTTTGAATGCATAATTAAACAGCCTACTTAATTAAAATTCATTCCGCATTTCATTAATCAATAAATACCAATCTAAAGTACCGCTTCGGTTGAACACCGAATTGAAGCAAAGAATTAATTTAAACGCTTATCTTGTGAGTCCACCTTAGTCCACTTTCCGGAAAGTTTAATTTATGAATCAAGTAAACGATTCCAGGTTTTCTTTCTATTCTATTGTTACTTCCAATCGCTATTCATGTACCTACATAAAATGCCATAAAAATGGTCATTTTTTTTTCAATAAAATAAGATGTCCAAATATAAACGGAGATTTTTTTTAAATATTATATTCATGATTAGTGTCCCTTATAATGTAAATTTAATACGAAATCTGGAAAACATAATTACACGTGCAGACGAAACTACATACGTATCAATGTTACGATTGGTATCCTTCATTTACCTGTAACCTGCATGTCCTCTTCGAGTGTAAAGCGACGTAAACATTCACTCATAACGGCGCTCGAGCGCGGACTCTTTGGCGCGGACTGAATTCTTGTTTAACTTTTTTTTTCTAAATCGAATTTAAATACGGATCTAAATGATTATTGTGATTACGCCCATACTTTCCTTCGGGAAGAGGCCTATAGCCCTGCAGTGGGTCTCTTACAGTCTAATGATGGTGATGATGATGATGAATATGTTATTGTTAGAGGTTTCATTTATCTGAAGTTAATTATTATGTGTACTAAAGTTCAATAGTTTTGTTATAATTCGTACTACAAACCAGTGATAATTGATCTTTTCTGAGAATGCGTTCTTAGATTCAAAACTAAATGAAAGAAAATAGGTATATTGTTACTGACATGAGCTCCAATTCCTTATTTTCTCAACAGTTTGTAATGTTTTTAATTACGTGTTCATTCTGGTCGCACCATTAATTACCTGAGGCTATTTTTAAGATTTTTGAAATCCACGGGGGGAACCCAGTGAGATGTCGTGAGATTTTTCCCTCCCCAAATCTCAAACTAAATTTTTCAGAATTTGCATTTTGACCAAAAAACTCGTTGGTTTATTAAAAAAACACACAATTTGTTTTCTTATATTAAATTTTACTTTCACTTTTTTACTATTATTACATTTAGTTGTAATTATTATTACATTACATTTCGAATGAATAATAACTTTACATCTATTCATAGATTTTAGTATATAGAAGAATTATATATCTTTTAAGATTTTTTAAACATATTTAGTTTTCATCGTCTAGCACATGAACATGATCTCTCAAGGCTAATTACGAAAAAAATGTTTCGCAATATTTATATTATACAAGGCTTAAGGTTGATATATACATACGTACTATAAAACTATATATATTCTGTGTATTTCAAACCATAATATGTTCGGAGCGGAGGTAAAGTGGTGTTCATGTGAATGTGTGACGTCATCTATAATGACGACACGGTTATGATTTAATCGATCAGTTCATCAAAAACAGTGTAGTCCGGTGAAGCTGTTAAGACCTTGCTAGGTCAATAGCGTAGTCAGTTCGAGAAAAAAAAATCAAAAACAGACAAACTAAACGTTAGCCAATCCGTATATAAGACTAACCTAAGTGTCTAAGCGAGAATGCTCAGTATCTAGTCGTCGGTCGCTTTTTTGTGCATTCAGCCAAAGCTGACAGTGAGTTTCGTTAGGTCAGTGAAAGCGCCGGAGGCCCATCACCTCCCTTTCTTCTCCCCTCTTCTCTCCTTCTTCCCTATTCTCACCCCATCCCCTTCCCCCATTCACCTAAAATACAGTCTGGCAACGCACTTGCGACTCCCCTGGTGTTACTGGTGTCTTTGGACGGCGATGATCGCATAACATCAGGTGACCCGCTTGTTCGTTTGCTATATGGTATAAAATATAAATATATATATATCTTAGAAAGTTAAACTACATTCATATATCCCATAAATGACATAATATTTTATACGTAATTAAGTTATTTATCATGATAAAATATCTTGACACAGTTTGAGTGAATATATAAACACGAACATAAAATTTAATCTCGAAAAATATTGAACACAATTATAGAACAGATGAATCCCTATGATAATTTTAGTTACGTAGTAAAAATACAATAAGTTTATTTAACATAACAAGGAGTGTTAGTTACTACCGCGACACGTGTCTTATTCTTGCTATAGTTTTTCTCAGTGTTTATTCCGCTTTTATCAATGACACACGATTATTCATATGATTTTTATAAGAATTACTTGTTAATTACAGTGATATGAAATAGGAGTACGTGTTTTTTTATTCGAAAAATGTAAGTTTAAAAAAAATTAAATACTTGAATAAATCGATTTAATTTTTGAGGTTTAATATTTATTAAACTTTTTTGAAATTCGTATTTTCTATCTTATTCAGGCGTAGTGTGTTCGACAATAAATACTCATATGCACATTTTAGTAAAATATCTTCCACTAAATAAACTAAATAAATATTAATAGGCATATAACTCGATATATAATGAAGCCGTTGTGTGAATTTTTTTTTTCTATTTCATCTAAAAGGTTTTACCGATTTTGAAATACATTAATAATAATAAAAATAAGTTTCGTTAACAAAAAATAAATATTTTTATATCAATATGATCACATGAATAATTTTTAAATATACTTTGATCCAATGTTGGTGTTATTATTAACATCTAGTTATGTTTTTTAATCTTCTAGAAAATATATATCATCTTTTTTTTCTCTTTATTTTCCTTAGGATCTTTAATTTTCAGCTCCTAAGCACCCCGGAACGTTTAATAATGTGGTAATGTGTAAAAGTATTATGAATTAGATTAAGCAAAAATACTAACGCACATTTTTTTTTCAAAGAATAACATATTATGTAAATAATAAACAGAATATGTAAATACTCCTTTGTATAAATTAAAATATTTACGTCCCTGAATTTAACTCCACAATCATTTTAAATACTACGATTTTGTATTTATTTGTTATGAAGAGTTTGTCAAATCGGTTTTAAATAGATTTGAGCTACGACTACTCGGAGAAAAAGCGGTTTTGTAAATCTAATATAACCCCAAAACTTGTTCAGCCTCTGAGTAAAGAGAGAGTATTGATGAAACAAAAATCATTGTAGAACTAATTAAGAATCATTTTACGAAAGAATCACTAGTGGAAATAACACCTAGACTGTCAAGGCGAAACCTATGCGATTCTCAACTAAGCAATTATTTTCAATAATCTATACAATACTATAATATTGAAAAGGTTCTTTGCTTGAACCATGGACCGGGCTAAGCTCAGGAACTACTAGTCCCATTTGAAAAATTCTTTCAGTGTTAGATAGCTCGTTTATCGAGTAAGGTTTATCAACACGTTAAGACTAATAGGAGCGGACAGCTAATGCAGAGTGTTTCAAGATCATTTCCTTTTTACAACTTCCGCTGCATGCGCTGCGTAAACGGTAAGGGTTACTATTCATCGCGAACGAAGATGCGGACAGAAGCTAGTTAAATATATGACCTCATAGCCTTAGTGTTGAACACCTGTAATATGCAGGAGTTTACAGGCCGAGAGTATAGGACAGTATAGATGATCGTTGTACCAACTGTTAAAAATAAAACTGTTGATAAACCTTTATTGAGTAATTATTGTTTTATAAGGTTAGCAACAATGATTGCTAAGGTATTAGATGGTTTGCAGTCGCATTTAAATGACTACATTAACCTTCGTGATACCTGGTTTGTGTTTCTAACTGGTTTATCTACAAAGAATGCTATTTTGACTGTAAGAGAAATTTGATACATTTGGCATAAATAGACGTAGACCATTGTACGAGAGTTTCTTAGATCTATCGAAAGCTACTAATATGGTAAAATATCAAGGTTTATAGTAACAGTTGCGTAAC
Organism: Antheraea mylitta; assembly: GCA_014332785.1. NCBI lineage: Eukaryota > Metazoa > Arthropoda > Insecta > Lepidoptera > Saturniidae > Antheraea > Antheraea mylitta. The sequence goes on from JACEII010000118.1 coordinate 24,205, forward strand.
ATTGAAGTACATAGTGGAATTTCCTTAATTTTTGAGCATTGGTACAACAATAGGATAGGATGGCAGCTTGTCGTACAGTAGCACATCTGAGTTCCTCCCTTATTCAGGTTTCCAAACAAGTCTTGATACAATTCCCACTAGTCGATATATTTGCTTTTGAGTGGAAGGTTTTAAGATAATTATTTTAAGAAATTGAAATGATTGGAGAGTTTTATCGTTTAGTGTTAGGTTAATATGTATATATTGTTTTGTATTTAAATATTTTATGACAGTTAATATAAATAAACAGTCAAATTCCGATAAGTTGGAACTCTTTCTGAAGCATATAAACTTAAATGTGAAAGGCAGGGTGGTCTGACATTACAAAGCTTATTTAACCTATATATCAATGAGCTGATAGTGAAAATGAATGCATATCGTTTGCTGTACCTATTCAGTGAATAAATTCAGGGAATAATTTGTTGAACCACGTGATGATTGGGAAGTGACTGACCTTTTACTTACAAATAGTATAAATAAATAAATCGTGCATGGCGTCACTGACCTACTAATGTTTTTACCTTGTAATGATTGTTATAAAAAATATGTTTGTCATAAAAGGCAAATCAACTAACGAACATACTACGTATAAAATATGCAAATGAAATGAAACTTGATATTACGTTATGATTAGTAATCCAGAGGATTACTCATATAAAGTATTTAGCGACCAAAACTATTTTTGCTTTTATGATATAAGAAAGACTAAAAGCAAATAAACGATTAAAAATCAATACAGTAAAACAAATAATAATAAATAATCGACTCGTATATTGTTAATTACCAATCTTATACACAGGATAATATTTCAAGGAAAAAAGCATTCCTATGTATTTAAATAATATCCTTAATTTCATTCATTAATTACTCGAAAGATGATTACATAAAGTTATTTTATCCTACCTTACTACAATGTTAAATAAATAAAATATATTCACAGATAACCTGAATCTCAAAAGAGATAATAAACGCAATCTACACCATAACAAAGTAATTACCATAACGCAAACGAAATGGTACACACTCTGACAATTGTCTCTGAGAAGACGAAGAAAGAAGATCCATTTGCCGGCCTCGTTGGTGAATTCGGACGGTGGCAGTTTTTGATATTCGGGACATTATCACTCATCAAACTATCTTCGGGATGGGTGCAATTGAGCATTTTATTTTTAACACCAAGCTTGACATTCTGGTGCGATAATTTCGGAAACGGATCGAGGATCGCGGAGAACAACACTTGTTATGTAGACTGTTTGGAATATAAATACGACACTAGTCCATTTGACAACACGATTATTTCGGAATGGGATTTGGTGTGTCAGAGAAAATGGTTGGCGAGTTTCACACAAACAGCCTTACAGTTTGGTATACTTATTGGAAGTATTCTGATTGGATTCCTCTCTGACAGGTAAACGTGAAGTTCTTGTTCTAATGATAGTTTATATAATCTCTTATCTAACAGTGTCATGGTAGGATAGTCCGCTTGAATATATAACTTTTAAAATTGATACCATAATAGTAATCTTCAATTTCTTTGTTCTGCCTTCTTCTATTCTGCTTTCACATTTTGCTAAATGTAAACGTCAACTCTCATCTACTTGAAAAGTTGGCGTAACATTATTGTAATATCAATAACATTATTCTAGGGAATAATAATATTACATTTAAAACTTTGAAACTTTACTTCTAGATGACCTACCAACTAATATCCTATCATACATATAAGTAACAACTAAATTATTATTACAACCTAAATGTTCCAGGTTTGGCAGAAAACGTACATTCCTCGCCTCCATCATTGGTCTTATTGTATTTGGATTCGGGATACCGTTCTCGCCGAATTACGTGGTGTTCACCACTCTAAGATTCTTTCTTGGGATAGCAACTGCTGGTACTATGGTGATATCATTCGTAATGATCATGGAAAGCATAGGATCCAAATACAGAGGTGCTATCGGTTGTCTTTTCCAAATACCATTTGTAATGGGTGAGTATAAAAAAAATTCAGTGTACACTAATAACAATAATAGTGATCGTCTTACAAATAAATCAAATACATAATGGCAAGCTAAGTTTAAAGAAATTATCGGATATTTTCGAAAGAAGGTACAATTGATCTTTAAGGAGATACATTTGTAAGTTAACCCTAGGACAAGAATAAGTATATACTAATAATTCCAAAACTGAGGAGTTATTAAGATAAATAAAAAACATTTTAATTTTTCAGGGCACTTAACTGTTTTATTATTTGCGTATCGTTTCCGAAGTTGGAATACATACACTCTCGCAATGGCCGTACCATGTCTCATGTACTTGGGATATTTCTTCCTGTTGAACGAATCACCACGATGGCTGATCAGTGTTGGCAGAGTCAAAGAAGCGACGGAGATCGTAAAGAAGGCCGCTCTAATGTAAGTCTATTTTAATACACTTGGTACCGTATCGCAACGTTCCTGTGAACGATTAGATACTTGGATTAATTTTAACATATAATAATAGGTTCTATATAAGCATATGAGCAATCTTAAACAGAAGTTACTCCTTAAAACTATATAAACTGAAGAGATAAATTAGATTAAGTTTCTTGCTGGTACTTTTCGATGACTGGGTTGTTCGTCCGAACCAGTAGTGGCTTTGACGTTCATAAGCGCCTTCTCAGAACCTTCTCTGAATAAAGTATATTTTGATCAATTGATTGAAATCAGTTACAAGTAAATTCTGAAATCAAGATATCAATATACATGCGCAAGTATTGTAATTTTACATTAAAAAAAGGCAAAGCGATAATTTTTCTTTGGCATAATTCACATTATCCTCAGATGTCGAAACAAATTAGCTTCCTTATATATATTATTTAATTCTGCAATAAATTAAATATCAAAATAATCCTTCGTCTGACAACTAGATAAGATATGAATGTTATAAATATTATGACACTTGTCTAGCGTTATGTAGGTCAGGTAAGGTAACCACCTCGTATCGGTTGAAAAACTCTGTTACTCGTAGTATTGCTCTCATCAGTTGTGCGACATTCAGTTTATTTTGAGTTTAATAAATTTTACCCAATTTTTTAAATATTATTTAATTGTTATTGTGAACTAAAAGTATTATTCAAGTAATGTTTATATTATTTTGAAAATTCGCAACACTGCGCAACCATAAACATTTGTAAAACTGTTGTATCGTTGTAAATACATCCGGCGTTTAGCCATGGTATAAATTTATGATATGAAACTGGTAGAATTTATGTACATTATGTACAGTCAACTTCAGAAGCAACAAAACTCACGCTGTTACATTTCTGTTCCAACTTATTCAGTATTCAGAAATAGACACCTGATCTCAAATTTTACCCTTTGTGTATAATTCTATATAGTCATAGCTTACAGCGTTTACATCATATCAGGAACGATACATAGCAATTTGCTATATATTTACAAAAAAAATGACAACATAGACGAAGGCTATAAGAAGTGCGCTGAGTCTAGAATGAAAAGTGACACAGTTGTTGAAGTTCAAAGATTCTTAGTTCGGTGAAACTGTTAAGATCCGTCATGTCAATAGTATTTAGTAAATGGTTTTCCAAACTTCGCAGCTGACCGAAACCAAAGCCTAATATCTAATGACATTTACAGATCTAATAAGTTATTTGTACAGTTAAGTCTGAGATACTTCAAATCATTTGTAATTCTAAAGTAAGTTAATAAACATCCTAGATAGGCTTAAATAGACTATCCTTGAGTGAGGTAAAATATGTGGTTACACTTTTAAAATATGTCGCAGATACCTTATTTCAAAGATTTCAAATATGCATGTAGATTCTTAGAGTTAAATTATCTTAGATATTGTCATCTGTCTATTTTCTTCCTTATCTAAAGAAAAGGCGCTGACTGTATTCTTAAGTCAGCCATCTTTAAAAGTGTATTGTTTTTTTCTATATTTATTTGATACATCAGCAGTAACGGTATGCACACCTTTCTTTTTTCGTTAAGTTCTATTATATTATTACACTCTCCAGACTTAAAAGTAACAATTACTATTAATCAGTAAATGATATTGCAAGAGTATTTTGTTATTTGGTTACAGATTTATTAACGCTACCGTTTTTTAACGTAAATAAAATCGTACTTTTCAGTAATAACCTACCAACAGCGAAGGTGGAGGAAACCCTCAAAAAGCTCTCCGAAGATTTATCATCCAAGAAATGTCCGAAAGCGAACTATTCAGACTTACTGAGGAGTTCATTAAGAGTGAAGACTGCCTGCTGTTGCATCATGTGGTTGGTCTCAGGAGTAACATACTTTGGTTTAAATCAATACATCAGTCAAACGAGCCCCGATCCTTTTGTGAGTGTGGCCGTCGCTGGAGCTATTCAAGTAATCTCTCATTAAGTTATTTATTTTAACGAGTATATTACTTACTTATTATTTGGCGTTAATATAATTTAGCATGATGGAATTTTACCCTAATATACATAGCGAAATTCTCAAAATATAGATGATTGCAGAAAAAAAGTTAGATTCTAAACTACAGTTACCAGTAAATGTAGAATAACGGTAACTGTCCTGGTAGTTTTAGTAGACGACACTTTTTATATTTGAAGTAAAAAGGATTGATTGAGATGTCAGGCATCTGAATAATACTTTAAATCAAATTTCTCATTAATCTCTTCTCACAGATCCTTATAGTTTTTACATATACATAATTTGGTCACATAACTCTGTCTCCATTACAGATACCTTCTGATCTTATCTCAATATGGCTGATAAGTAAATTTGGGCGTAAAATCACAGCAGTGACTTTCTTCATTTTGGGAGGCGTGTGCCTCATGATCTTGGCTTTCGTTCCCAACTTATTTTGGCTGACATTGACTCTTGGATCTTTGGGCGTCAGTTGTATCAGCATCGTCACGGACACAGTCTACATTTACACCTCGGAGCTGTTCCCAACTGTAGTCAGGAATATGGGGATGGGTGCCTCTTCAACGTCAATGAGAATTGGCTCTATGGTAGCACCATTTATATCTAATATCAATGTGCCATGGTTACCTAATGTCATCTTTGGAACAGCTTCTATATGCGCTGGAGTAGTTTGCCTGTGGCTGCCGGAGACCAGGGGTGATACATTGATAGACAAAATCAACGAAGCTGGAGATGATCAATAAGATCATTTATTTAAGAAAAATATTTGTATTTATTTATTGGGTAGAATAAGGGCTATAATTTATAATAATTGGTTATTACACTAGAAAAATTAAGATATTTAAAGTTAATATGTTGCAGAAAGTAATATGGTAAAACACCATTTCCATTATTGGGTATTCAATGAATGTAATAATAATAAGAAGAAAAATATTATATTATTGTGGGCAAACGCTGTCATAAGAACTCTTGTATAATAAGAAATAAGAACTGTCTTTAAAACATTGTCGCATTATTGTAGGTAGTGTTAAAGAGATCAAAATCACCAACCATACCATTTGTTGCATATATGTGAGATATAGGGAATGTACCTTTAACAGTTATAATGCGTTTTATTGATATAATAGAAATTATTGTTGTGATGTAATGACTGATCGCTCGGAGTTTCTTTTTCCGTAGATTTTACTGTGGCTTATTGTAGCGTATTAAAACTGCGTCTTGAACCGCCATCTCAAACTATTTGTCACTATATTGTGTGTACTCTAATTTGACGTTATCTTGCCTCTGTTGTGCTGCCTGTTTGTACTCCTTACTTAAACGTTTCACAGCTATCATCCACCGGTAAGCCCATTTTACGTGTTTAGCTCGCATTACATCATCGATAGAGAAACCCTGGGAAGCGCTCGTTTAACAAATATACCCAATGCTCCCATGTATCTATGTCGTTTTCTACGTATGACACTATACCCTGAGGCATGCACCGTATATTTATAAAATCTTGTACAACAAAACTAATCCGACGAGTTTCTACGTACTCGGCAATGACATAAAAACTTAACCGTGATACATGTATTACACGTTTCTGACAATTCCTGTTATTGTCACTAAATATCTTCCACGTGGGTGACTGTCCACAACGCCGTTAAAGGAGTAAGCATACTATAAAAATGAATTTTGCCGGTAATTAGTATCAACGGTAGGCAGCGCTAAATGAAGGTTTGTATGTAAATGATTGGTCGGGACAGTAGTACATAATTTTGATACAAGTTCGGAAAAGTCAACGTTACAAGTAATTTTGAGAATGTATATTTGTTATTTCTCGTAGTAAAACAACGAGCAACAATAATGTTTATTGCAAAGTTCATTGATTTTTTTTTCTCCAGAGTCTTGGTCCACACCTTTTTGCTGCTTTCGTTCATTTTATTATTGATGTCAAAAATTGTTGTAAACGTAAGCAACTATTGTTATTATTTTACTTAACTATCAACTATTTTTAATTATCAATAATAATAAATGTATTGAAATAAAGCAAATTGCAAAGGTAAATTACATTTTCAACATTGATATGGTCACTATAAGTTGTTGTTAAGTTAGCTAATTACGCAATAACTTAAGAGAGATGGTCCCTTAAGTTGGAATTACATGGATCTCACAACTTTTTATGGTAGTAGTACCGATTTGCGAGACTTGGTTTTTTACAAGTTCTGTTTTTGATGGCATCTCATTACTTTTTGGGGAAAGTCCAACTTTCCTTTTGCGTAACCTTTTACTTCTTCAATACAAACAACGTATCTATGCAGTAATCCGGTGAAGCTGTTAAGACCTTTCTAGGTCAATAGTGTTGTCGAAAACAACGTATCTACTATTATTATTTCATTAATTTATGTTATACATATACATACAGCTACACTAATTCATTAAATGAATATGTAACTTTGTATTCCTACACATTTATATAGGGTTACAAAGTTATTTATAAATTGGTTTATCTAGAAAGCTGAACTGAAATTACAAATTATTTTATTTTTTCCTTGATTTATGCACTAAACACTAATTGTATACTAAACTTGGAGATTTGTCTGCTAGAACTGCCTTAGAGTTTTGATGATTGGTCAGTCAGTTTTTTTTTTTCGAAATGACTACGCTGTTGACCCAGCAAGGTCTTAACAGCTTCACGACTACTAAGGCGAGCGCTTAAGGTACTCAGCCGATTTTATTTTGCCAACCAGCTCAAGGGTGTACGTCACACCTCTGCTTGGCTGTTGCCTGTTGCATGCAAAATCTCGACCTATCTTAGCTAACCTAGCTAACTATTCATAATTGTATGAGTTGTTGAAACGTATATGTGTACCAAGCATACACGCCTCATCAACTCCTCCATATATTTAATATCTGAAAATTGAGAGTTTTTCAGTTCGATAAGGGAAAAAAAGTAAACCCTTCCACTTTCATGTGTAAGCGTGTGTAGGCGTGCACGTGTGTGGGGGTGATCGTGTAGTGTTGTAGCAGTGATGTATATTTGTGTGTCACCGTATCGCGCAAGCAACGCACTCAAGGGCTCCCTACCGAGGGATCGAACCTAGGCTTGAGCCGCTGCCGTGGGAGGCCAAATCGGGTGTGCGGGAGCGAAATTAACCCCCAGACCACGGCGGCGTGATCTGTGGTTACGCGGGCGTGGGCGTGAACACGCTCTGTTTCGAGGGACAGGCTGGTACTGATCGTTCGCTGACGTGATTAAATCAAGAGGGTCTGTAAAAATGTGTCGCGGACGTCTTTTATAACGCGCAGCGTTAGGTACGGGTTCCTAGTTTGCGGCGGATATCACTAACAGACTGCGATGATTCGCGGCTTTTTCAAAATAACTAATCGTAAGTGATTTTACGTACGCCCAGATAGTGGGGATCTCTAGGTCTCTATGAAGATCGACTCTCCGGATGTACCACGGGGCACCGGTCACTTTACGTAAAACACGATTTTGGAGAACCTGCAGCTTATCAAAGCTATCTTCGGACATATGCGCAAAAACGGGGCAGCTATATGTCATCACGGGACGGATACACGTCTTAAACAAAGTGAGCTTGTGTCTAAAGGACATCTTACTCTTATGACAAAGCAACGGATGGAGACGACCCAAGACCATAGCGGCTTTGTTTTGAACTCTGTCTATATGTGAATTGAACTTTAAATGTCTATCTAATGTAACACCGAGATATTTGACCTCTTCGACCCAAGGGATATCGATTCCGTATAGCCTGATGGGCTCAAATTTATTAGCGCGTTTCGTGGGATCGAAGAGTGTTGCGGCACTCTTATCGGGATTTACTTCTATGCGCCATCGACGAAACCATTCACCGAGAGTATGAACGGCTATTTCGATGCGCTTCCTAAGAAAGTCCGACCGCCAGCCGGAAGTGTAAATAACGGTATCGTCAGCGTAACAACCTACCTCGACCCCCCGAGACCGAGATAGGTCACTGATGAACAGATTGAAGAGCGTGGACGCCAGTATGGAGCCCTGTGGCACACCTGAGCGTATCGGATGGGGCAGCGATAGTTCACCATCCACTCTGAAGCGGAATGTCCTCTCAGTGAGATAATCGCGGATAATATGAATTAACCTATCGGGTACGTGAGTTTTACATAATTTATGGATGAGTCCTCCTAGCCAGACCTTATCGAAGGCCTTGGCAACATCGAAGAAGACTGCAACTGTACGTTTCGGTTTACGTTTTGAATCGGCGTTAAATTTAGAGAAAATGTACTCCGTGAGGCGGTGTACTTGATTCGTGCAAGAGTGTTCGGCACGAAATCCGAACTGCTCAGGTGGCATTAATTTTAAATCTGTAATCAAGAACTGGAGGCAGTTCAGAAGGAGCCGCTCGTAAAGTTTTCCTAAGGTATCTAACAGACTAATGGGGCGATAGCTAACGGGGAGCGTAGCTTTCTTGCCGGGCTTGTGAATACCTATCACTACGGCCTTTTTCCAGACGGCCGGAAGGTGGCCCTGGAACATGGCCGCATTGAAGACGCAGACCAATAGAGCTATGATGCGATCAGGAAGGAGTTTCAGAACCTCGTTCCTGATCCCAGCGGGACCTGGGGGCTTTCTAGGCTTAAGACCCTTGATTGCACCTGCAACTTCATCGAAAGTGATCGCGGTTAGGGTATCCGCCGGAGGAGACGCGAGTACATGCTCCGCAGCTGATTCGATTAATCCGTTATAGAAAGGGTCAGTGTTATCAGTATTTGGAGAACACTGTTTCTCTAAGCTTGCGGCAAGGCATTCTGCTTTATCTATGCTATCGAACGCAGGAGGCAACCCGGGGCCTCTGTCAAGAGGATGCATTGGAGTGACCATATCTGATTTGAGAGTTCGCGCTAGAGTCCAGTACGATAGGTGAGACGGCTGGAGACCCTCCAGGGGTCTGTCCCCCCTGTCACCCCGGATCTCAGAAATACGAGACTTGACTGTTTTTCGTAACGAACGTAAACGACCGCGATTCTCTACAGACGGGTAAGCGTCGTAAGCTCGAGTCGCGGCGTTCTTTTCCGTGATCAATGCTCTCACGTCGTCAGCGAGTATAAAACGGCGATCGTTCGCCGCTTGTACCTCTTTCGAGGTCACCCTGATGGCGGTCTGGAGGTAATCAACCAGGGAATCGATGGCCGAATCCACGTCGGCTTTAGACACCAACACGTCCGGAATCCTGTCTAAACTACTAGACGACGGATTTTCTTTAAAATATTGAACGAGTTTCGCGTAATCAGCCACCCTAACCGACGGCGGGGTAAAGTCTGAATTGTGGTCTAACTGTAAAACAACCGGGCGATGATCTGAATCAAGTTCGTGTGCGACTTGTATGAGTCGTACAGGAAGTGTGATATTTTCTAAGAGAGCTATGTCTAAAACTATGGGTCGGCAATGATCTTGATAGTGCGTGGGTTCCGAAGGGGCTATGACATCAAACGCGAGAACCCTACCTAGTTCGTCGAGTATCCTCCCGTTACGAGAGGTACACGGACTATTCCAGATAACGTTCCCGCTATTGAGGTCCCCCGCTATAATAACTGAATCTCCTAAATTAAGTAGCGCCTGCAAATCGGATCTTAGCAATTCATTGTTCGGTGGCAAATACGCGGAAACTAAAATAATATTCGAGTGACCGGTCATACCTAATTTACACACTGACACTTCCATATTCTAGAGCGTATGTGAAATAAGCTAATTTCGATTCCTTGAGGAATCGAATCAACGCGCGATGGTCGTCGGAGGTGGGACACTTAACTCAAAAGCCCGCCGGTGTGCTAAGGGCATTCGTATAATTGACCTTAAGGGTCTTAAGACGATTTGAAATTAAAGTCCATTGGGACTTATCTTGTATCGTAACCGGAGGCGGGGGGCGTGGCTTCCTAACTGTGGAACCCGGAGTGAGCGAGACGGAGCTAGGTCTTTTCGTTCGCGGTTTACTAGACGGTATAGCCGCGGCCGGCACGCGAGCGCCACCTATGTTGGCGAATTTAACCGGGCCTACGGAACCCGATTCCGTCGGGCTGGCAGGACGACGCCTACTGTAAGAGATGGTCGTATAACCGTCCTTGTCTAACTGCGCAGAAGGCGCGGGAATCGCGGACGCGGACTCGGTCGCGGTCGGCTCGGCGGACGCCGCCATGTCTAGCTCCATCTCGGAGCCGGTCTCCGAACTGGAGCTAGGGATCGGGGCCTCTAGTAGGTTTTTGTCGCGCGCGTCTAGAGGAGACTGCTGCGATAAGGTCGCGAAAGAGTTCGCGGTCGGAATGTTAAAAAGGCCCTCGGAGGCCTGCGACGTAACATTGCGGTAGGTTATATTAATAATCTCCTGGTCTAAACCGCTCACGAGGAGATTTTTGCGGTATAATTCTATCAAAGCTAACGGATCCATCGGGGTGGATCGAGGAGAGGAAGGGGCCGCGAAACATCCTCCCTGCCTTAAGGGCAGGGGGGCACACCGAACGGGTTGATTACGGGTCTATCCCGGGTGCAGATCAAGAGAGCTATTTAAAATGAACCAGAAGAAGAAAGCAATACTGGAAATACGTTAACGAGACAGGCTAGGTACATAATTTGCATAGATATAGAACAAATAAATACATGGATAACTAAACAAATAAATAATTGAAATAAATAAAGTTATAAAGAAGTGACGACTAAAAGGATAAAGGACTACGTAAATAAATAGATAAACTAAGGAGTAAACAAATAAATGTACCAATATAATATAATAAACAAAGCAATAAATAAATACAAAGGAAGGATCTCACTCAATTTCAGGAAGAAGGACGCAGGTGTTAAGCAGCTGCGGTGCACGTGTGCGCCACGTCAACCGGATCGGCACTTCAAGGTGAAAGCCGAACACTTCACTCTGTATACACTGTATCACAATAATCACGAAATATCGCTCCGAGCGCGGACACAACCGTTCCCGGCCGCGTCAGAATTGGAACTCGTTTATTGTTTGCCTTACATTCAATTACAATTGAGTTAAGTGGTTAAATATAATTAATACTATTGTCTATTGAAGTTACAAAAATATCTACTAACTTTTGCTTGTCTATGGGTTCACAGTTTGCAACTTCAATATTATGAGTATTTTAGCTTTTACAAGTATCAGCTAAGTGTTCTACTAGCTTAAACGTCTACATTTATAGGTTTATACTTGCATTGCGTAAAATTATGATTGCCTTTGCTGCAATGATAGCTCTTTATAATTTTATCCTTTTCGTTTCTTATGGAAATATTTTTATTTTGTCGTTAATGTTCGCAATTCTGTACACCGATGGTTTTTATTGCTTCAATACTGATTCTTTTTTCAAAGCCATTTCTAATAGCGTCGAAATATCTTTATTAATAGATTCTTCAAAATACTTAAAAGAATTTCATAATTATATGAATTTACTGTTAAGACTTACAAAGTGTAACTTAACCTCTCAAAGTTTTTGTTTTATTTTTTCTAGATCGACATTTTTATTATTTATCTGAACGCTCATAACGCCCACAAATGCGTTCCACTAGCTCTTACGATCGCAACGCTCGTGAGCTAGTGGAACGGGAAAACTCGCGGTCGTGAGCGTGAGCGTTGTGAGTTTCTAGTGGAACGTAGTCAAGGTCAAAGGGGAGTAGGCTCGCCCCACACATACCTCTCCATTACATACATGTTGACAGGTGTGTCCTATCATTACTAGCTGAAGTACAGTCGCATTAAGAATAGTTTTGTTATTGTACATTACTTGTTATAGCTATTTTCGTTCTTTTATTTTTCATATTTGTCTTTGTTATTATTACAAGATACAATGATATTTTCTATGAAAGGCGCTGTTTATTACAAATTATTTATTTATGATGTATTGATCACGTATTCTATTTACAAGATCGGTATTGTAAAATTATATGCCATAAGATATATTAGATATATTATATATATATATATATATAGCATATTGTACAACAGATAGAATACGAATACTTGTACTGGAATACTAGTCTATTACTAGACTATTCACAAAGTACGCAATCATCCAAAACTCACTAACCAGGTAAATTAAGTAAATTAAATAGTTAAATTTTACTTGGATTTATGATAACTGACAAATACATGATGTGGCGAAATGCTAATATTATAGTGTTCTGGTTCTGAAAGTTGTAATGTGGTCATTGTACTGCCACATTCCTATTACCTACTGAATGTTATAGACAAATATTCACTTGAATCATAATTGATTAAAAACGTAATATATATAGTATCTAGACAATGATTAATAAATGTCAATGTTAAAGTCTTATTTATTGTTTTCTTTTGTGCAATGCTGATTTTAAAGCTATATTCAGAGCGGCCATAACGATTGACGCGGCCTATATATGTTTTTTGTATCAGTACACTGTAGTGTACACTGTAATATAACAACTGGAATTTATTCCAGTTACTCGATAGAAACCGACGTTTACAAACCAAAAAATAACTAGAGGTTTAGGAATAGAGATAGATAGCAAATTACAATTTACGGAACACATAAATACAACAATATCTAAAGCCTGGAAAATTTGCGGATTGATTAAGCGTATGTGTAAAGATTTCCATAATATAAAAACAATAATACATCTTTATAAAACTAGTAAGAAGTGTTCTAGAATACACATCAAGCATTTGGAATCCTTATTATAATATTGATATCAATCGTATAGTTTCCCAACCTTTTTTAGGCCATGCCCCACCTTAACATTTCTAAAATTTGTATGCCCCCCATACATAACTTTAAGATTGTTTTATCCCTTAGGAAATATAAATGATAAGTTTTAAAAAGAAATCACTATGAACTTGTTACCAAAACATCGTAATTAAAATTTCAAAAGATATAAAGAAAAACTTGACCACTGTAATTACCCAGTTGACATTTTAGTAACGTCACACGAAATTATACCTAATAATTAATTACGGCATTTTTTTTAAAGAATTTGCCTTTTTTGTTAAATTAGTGACCGATATATAGAATTGCATTTAAATAAGCCAAAGCTGAAGGGTTAAAGTCGTGTCGAGTCCATTTCTAAATTGCCCCCTGTGGGGTGTGGGCCCCACTTTGGGAAATACTGGATAGAGCATATACAACGTAAGCTTACTAAATTTGTAGCGCGCTGAGACCACAGTTGTCCGTACCGTGCTAACTACAATACTCAGAACTTCTTTTACTGTATAAGCTTGTTAATGGTGTTATTGTGGTCCCGGATGCCCGGATGTATAAAAGTAACTATATTTAAATGTTCCTAGAAAGTTTCCACGATATCCCTTTCAGACTGTTTTATTTAAAATAATAAATTTTAAGTAAAATATATTTAGGAACAAACATCTGTTCACCTCTCAATCGTATGAAACATTTGTGTAATGAAATTAATAGCAATGATATTGACATCTTTCACTGTTCATTCAGGAAATATCACTAAGAACTATTTAAGTTATACGCATATTGATTTTTTGTTAAATTATAATTTACATTTAATTTCTTTTGTCGTGTGCTCAAAGAAAATATGACGTAAGTTGTGCACATATGTAAAGATGCCTCACACTGTCCTGAACTTGTGTTGTCGTTGGTTGATGTTAATGAAGAAATAAATAAATTATAGCTTTATTTATTAATTGTTGTTCATTTCTAGTTTCAACTTCACTTTTATTACTCCAGTAATAATTTTAACTTTTATTTTCTGTTCATTTTTATATCTAACACCTAGCAAATTTTCTACATGTATATATATCTTGTATTTATATGTCCGCTCAATTGAAATAAACAGGTTTTCATAAATTAGCTATCAATGCGTTTATAAGACTACACAATCGGAGTTATAACTTAATTTCTTACTAGATGACTCCGTGTACTTCGTATCATCTATCTTAATACAATGAAAACACTCTTCGCTAAATTGTGCTGAAAATTTTGATCGGTAATGTCAGACTTTGCCATTTTCATAGGTTGTTATACAACACAAAATGTCATAAAAAAATTATAGCAAATGTCGTTGAAAAGATAACGTGAGTCTAATAGTGTTTCGAAAAAAAAATCCAAATACAGTGGATTTCATTAATAACGACCTCGGTTGTAACGAATTTTTGGTTATAGCGACGTTAAACTTACATCCCTTGAATTTAAAGCATACTTTCGTAAGAAATTCATTCGGTAATAGCGACTTGTTTTTATGAACCATTTATGACAGATTCTCAGAAATCCCTTATGGATATTGCTATTGATTCAGCAAAGGCACAAAGACTCATTGATAAAACTATTAAGTTTTCTTATCCTTTGTTTACATTCACAGATGGTCAAGTAAATGCTTTGTTTGTATATTCCTAAATACAAACAAAGCATCTGTTTGACCATCTGTGCTAAGTAGTCCTCTACTCAGCACGTGTACGAAGTTAATGTTATGAATCAGTTACGTGACAATTTTCAGTGAGTTAACAGTGTTTCTTAAGCTTGTAAATATGAATCCTAGACGTACATTTACTGTTAAAGAAAAAGTGGATTCGAGACTAGAAAATAGAGAAAACAATGTCGATCTGTGTAAACAATTTGGAGTTTCACATTCTACAATATCAACGATGTGGAAAAATCGCGCTACAATTCTAGAGTGTTTTGAATCTAAATCCCTGAAAATAAAGAAAAATCGTAATCCAATTCATCAAGATATTGAAAATGCTCTTCTAGTGTGGTTTAAAGCTCAGAGAAGCCAAAATGTACCCATAAGCGATCCTCTTTTGCAAGAGAAAGCTAATCATTTTGCCAGACAGCTTGGGAAAACAAACTTTGAATGTCAGAAAGCTGGATATACAGATCCAGACAACGTCATGATATAGTGGTCGGTAAAGTTTGTGGAGAAGCCACCAGTGTTTCGCAAAATGACTGTGACAATTGGTTGAGAACAGTTTTACCAAAATTAACTGAAAGGTATACCGACAGTCAAATATGGAACGCTGATGAGACGGGATTATTTTTTAAATTGACTCCAAATAGAACATTAAAATTCAAAGGAGAAACTACCGGCAAACTATCAAAAGATAGAATAACCGTGCTTGTTGCTTCAAGTATGGCAGGCGAAAAACGAAAATTGCTGGTTATGGGAAAGGCGAAAAAACCAAGGTTCTTCGAGAGTGTAAAAGTCTTGCCAGTTGATTACCAAGCCAACAAAAAAACGTGGATGATATTGGAAATTTTTGAAAAAGTTTTACGGAAATGGGACTCTCAGCTAAGAGGAAACAAAAAGAAAATCATTTTATTTATTGACAATTGTCCAGTTCACCCATAAATTCAAAATTTGACTAACATCAAACTGGCATTTTTACACCGAACACCACATCAGTTATTCAGCCTATTGATCAAGATATAATTAAGACTCTTAAACGCCATTATCGAAAGCTTCTAGTGGAGAAAATGGTAAACGGCATTGAAAAAAGTACTACCCCATTTGCCGTCAATCTTCTGGATGTCATTGAAATGATAACAACAGCATGGGCACGAGTTACTCAAGATACAATTAAAAAATGTTTTTCACATGCTGGGTTTGGTAAATTTTCGACTTTAAACACAACGGATGACGATTCTGATGATGAATTGGACAATTTGCCATTGGCGAGGTTATCATCAGCGGAAGCAACAGTTACGGATTGAGGAACTTATGTGAATATTGACGATCAAGTTATCGCTACTGATAATTTGACTGATAATGAAATTATTGAGTCTGTGCTTCAAACACAAGAAAAGGAGGATGAAGAAGAGGAAGAAGATTGCAATCTAAATGAAATTCCAATAGCTAGAGATGCATTATGTGCTATAACAACGCTCAAAAAGTATTGTTTATTTGGTGAAGGTCAAAATAATTTAGATGTAGAAGGAATTATGAAAATGGAATACACCTTACAGCGTGCAGAAAAAACTAAACTTAAATAGTGCACTATAACACGTTTTTTCGATAACACCCGTGTATACCATAATTAAATAAATGATAAGTAAACACATATGTACATGACTTTTTATTATTTCAGACATAGCGACCTCCGGATATAGCGATGAAATTAAAGTGAAATTAAAATGTGGATGGAGCGGCAGGACAACCTAAGTACATGTCCCATTCTTGCAACTATCTAATACGCTTTGCTGAATGTAAAACAATAACCGCAGATTGCTTCATTTTTTTTGGAAAATGTGGTCAATTCTTAAACCGAATAAAACGTATTTATAGTGCTCAACTAAAAAAAAAATCAATTCAAGAACAAATTTCCATCAAACAACAATTAGACACTGGATGATAAAATGGAGAACTTCCATTTCTAAATATAACCCCCGAAGAGCTAAAAGAAATTGAAATGATTGAAGGAAGCCAGGAGCAAAACATGGTCGGTATTCTGGTACACCCAGACTTATCGGAGTCATCAGTACCTACCGCCACATCACCATCACCTCCCGCCGTGCCGAGTTCTAACAGTTCGCCTGGTTTGCCTTCGACGTCAGATTGATCGATATGTCGCCTACCGATCAAAATAATTTATAAATTAAAGTTTACTTATAATAAAATCATTGTATTGAGTTAAAGTTTATTTTGGTCGGATATATTTTATTAAGAATACATATACATTTCACATAAATCAATACGCACAATGACTCACATTCAATATTTTAATTTCGATCTGTTATTAAGTAAAACTTCCTAACATTTCGTATGAATACAACATTGTTATTTAAATATAAACTGAGTTATACAATCAATCAATTTAAAGCTTTCTGATAAACGATATTTTCCTTTTTTTTGAGATGTGTAAATATACAAAAATGATTGTTTCCGACGCGCGAACACGCGACGTATAATTTCCATGCTCGAAACCGGGAAACTAATGGAATACTACTCGTTCCATTTTCACAGGAGCACTTCTACTGCGGTAACGCTCGATTTCATTTCATGTTACTCGCTTTTTTGTGTGTTTGTTGTGCCCGAACTCGTTCCATTCTAAGCTTATCTACTTAACTATTATTCACTTTAGAACGCAATTCAGCCATGACAGGATGAATGTTATCATTATCTGTCTCCCGGTGTTCATCAGTGCGACTTACACGTCAGGTTGCTCATAGCATACTCGTATTTCATCGACTTCGACGATCTATTTCAGCTCGTATTTTCCTTGGCATTTTCAAACAATAATGGTAAATAAATTTTTAACACACTTAGAAATTTATGATTGAAGTTTTTAATAACGATATAGTAGTGACAGAATGATATTTAACTTTATAACCTTTCGTCTAACGTTTGACAGGAAAATAAGGAGATTGGGCCTCAGGTTGGCCCTAGAGAAGACCGAGGCCATACTCTTTCATGGGCCTCGGCGGGGACCACCACTTGGGGCCCAAGTAATGGTGGAGGGCGGCTGGATCAGGGTGGGGGCCCACATGAAGTACTTGGGCCTCACTCTAGACGGGCGTCGGCGGTTCGAGCCCCATTTTGCGGGGCTCGGGCCGTAAATTGTTAGGGCGGCGGCGGCCCTTGGCCGGTAGTTTCCCAATATTGGGGGGCCGAGAGCCAGGTGCCGAGGATTGTATATGGAAGTCATGCGGGCGATGACCGCCTACGGGGCACCGGTTTGGGCTGACGCCCTCGGTGCCGCCAACGTGCGAGCGCTGCGTAATGCGCAGTGCACGGTGGCACTGAGGGCAATCCGGGCATACCGGACGGTGTCATCGGCGGCGGCCTTCACGCTCGCCGGCTCCCTCCCCTGGGAGCTGGAAAGGTGGAAGCAGGACCTGGCGGACGCGCGCTACGGAACGTACACCGTTGACGCCGTCCGCCCGGTCCTGCAGGAGTGGGTCTCAAGGGAGTGGGGCTCCCTGACGTTCAGGATGGTGCAAGCACTCACCGGACACGGGTGCTTCGGATGGTACCTGCACCGGATGCCGCAAGTGCGGCGCTGAAGAGGATACCACGTAGCACACTCTCTCCGAGTGTGCTGCGTGGGAGGAGGAGCGCCGCACTCTGGTGGCGGCGGTGGGAAGTAACTTAACGCTGCCGGGCGTGGTTTCAGCCACGCTCGGCAGTGAGCAGGCGTGATGGGCAGTGGCCTCCTTTTGCAAGGAAATCATCTCGCAAAACGAGGCGGCGGAGAGGGCCCGCGAGGTAGACCCTCTAAGTGGCCCTCTCCGCCAACGGAGGACAGGCGGGAGGAGGTGGCGTTTTGCTGAACTCTTCCCGCCACCGTAGCCGGACCTAAGGGGTTGCAGTCGGGGGGCTCATCCCTTCATTGCACAGGTCCGACGGACGAAGGGGGCAGCTGGCGTGTAACCAGCTGCCTCTCTATAGGTAGGAGTCCGGTTCCGGAAAAAAGTTCTGTGTTTGGTTGAAAATCTTCTTTTCTCCATAGATGTCACTTCTAGAAATTTGTAAACTAAATAATATTTTCACGCAATTCTAAAAGGATACAATTAAGGTGTTATCTTCATTTCTTCATAGATGTCACTTTTTGAAATTTACAACTCGATTTAACATTTTCATTGCTTTGGAAGTGGATGCAACGTCATAAACGAAAAAAAAATGTATCAACATTACAAACTTTACCTACCTCTTTATAATATTAGTCCTAGATTTTAGGAGAGAACTCTAAATGTGAATATTATTTTTTCACTGACAAATAATAAGGCATACAGTGATAACACGCTGAAGCATTTACAAACAAATGTAATCTTTTAAAAGAATCGAGGAAAACGCTTATCGTTTATCAGAACATGATCTGTTAAGCCATTGTTTATAATGGACCAACGACCCGTCCCAACTTCGCACGGATGCAATGTATATCTATTTTAATAAAATGTTATTCAGGCCAATTCTAATCTACATGACATATACCACGTATGTAATTTCTTAATGGGATTTTGTTTTTCCGAACTGACTACGCTGTTGGCCTTGCAAGGCTTTAAAAGCTTCTCCGGACTACTAAGGCGAACGCTTAAGGCACTCTGCCGATTTTATTTGGGCAACTAACTCAAGGGTGCACGGCACACCTCGGCTTGGCTGTTGCCTGTTACATGCAATTCGCGACCTATCTAAGCTAACCTAGGCTAAATACCAAGCATACATATCTCAACAAAAAAATGTACCCGATCGAGTTTCTTGCCAGTTCTTCTGGATGGCTGGGTTTGTTTTCCGAGCCGGTGGTAGTTTTTGACGTTCATAAACCTTAGGCTTTGGGAAGAAACAGCACGTCACAAGCATTACTTTGGATGTAAACGATATAAATAATCATTTTTCAAAACCAGCTCACGTCCTCAGTGATAACATTAAGGCCTCAACTATTAGTAGTATCCTAGACACGGATTCGTCTAATAACTTATTTACATTCTCCCCAATTATTGAAAAGGACATTTTAAATATTATTATGTCTATTTCAAGCAGTGCTACTGGTTACGATGGCATTGGACGTAATCTTATAGTTCCAATATTAGATACTATCTTACCTTTCATAACACATATTATTCACTTTTCTCTTTATTCTGGTACATTTCCGTTGTTATGGAAAAACGCACATATAATCCCCTTACAAAAACAAAGTCATCCTACTGAGACGAAACATTATCGCCCCATCGCTATCTTACCATTTTTATCTAAGGTTCTCGAGCGAGTAGCACATCGTCAATTAGTTGCCTTTTTGAACTTTAACTGTGTCCTTAATACTTTTCAATCTGGTTTTCGCCCGGCTCATAGTACTTGCTCTACATTAATTAAAATAACTGATGACTTACGCCGCGCTATGGATAATAGTAAGCTTACTCTTCTAACTTTAATCGATTTTAGTAATGCATTTAACTGTGTAGATCATGATATTTTATTATCACTTCTTTCTTCTCTTAATATGTCACAATCTGCTGTTGAGTGGTTTTCTTCCTACCTGAAAGGACGTCGACAACGTATCAAGATTAATGATTTATTTTCTGATTGGTGCGATGTGGTTGTCGGCGTACCTCAAGGGGGTGTTTTGTCACCTCTACTTTTTTCTATTTTCATTAATACGCTTGTTACAAAGATACAACATAGTAGTTACCATCTATACGCAGATGATGTTCAGCTCTACCAACATTTTGAACTTGATGCTGTTTCAGAGTGCATACAAAAGATGAACGATGACCTGAACTGCGTTCACTCTTGGAGTGAGGAATACGGTCTTTTTATAAATCCAATAAAAACACAAGTCATATCTGAACATATCAATACAATCAGTAAAAAGATTTATGGAGTAATGCATTCCCTTAAAAGAATGCAAAATTTTTTACCATTTTCAACCAAGAAAATACTTGTCAACTCGCTGTTACTTCCCATAATTGATTATGCCGATATAACTTATCCAGACCTTACAGAGGAGTTACTCAATAAACTCGACCGTCTACTAAATTTGTGCATTCGTTACATTTTCGGGCTTCGTAAGTACGATCATATCTCTCAATTTCGTGCGCAACTAAACTGGCTAGATATACGTTCACGTCGAAATGCTCACATATTGCATTTTCTATATCGTATTTTATTTGACCCTCAATCTCCACAATATCTCCAGGAGCGATTCATTTTCCTAACGGCTCATGGACGTGATCTTCGTTCGGCATACACCAAAACTCTGGAGATACCTCAGCACAGATCTACTGTATATTCGAACTCCTTCACAATAACTGCCATACGATTATGGAATTCATTACCGCGTCGATTTCAAGAAGTTGAAACTTTAAATAACTTTAAAATTCAATTACACCGACTTTTAATTGAGAAACAGGAGGCAGAGTGCTCATAATTGTGCAATGTTGTACAATAAGTAATGTGTGTACTATCTTTGTTATTGTTATATATTTGTATGTATGTATGTTTATATGTGTATGTATATTTATACTATATATATATATATATTTATTTTATTATTTATATGCATATATGTATATATTTATGTATATACTTATGTGTATATGTGTGTATATGTATGTATTTATCGATTTTCTTTTGCTTTTTATTGGCACTACCTACAAAGTTTTTGACATCAATACCGCTGGTTAGCTGGAAGAGAATGCCTCATGGCATTAAGCTCGCCAGTGTACAACAAAATGTGTGCAATAAAGAACAAAAAAATAAATAAATAAATAAACGCCTTATTAGAACCTAAACTGAATAAAGTATTTTTGATTTGATTTGATTGTATAAAATAGCGTTCCGAACCAGTGGTAGCTTTGACATCCATATATAAGCCTTCTCAGAGCCTAAATTGAATAAACAATTTTGATTTCTGAATTATTTAGTACACTAATAATATGTTACGCTTTAGTATATTACAACACATCCCACAATTGAATACCTCGACATCTTAGTAAAGCCTTAATACAGCTTCTCTTTAGCCGGCTTGTTACAAATCATACATCATCACAGTAGATATACGCGAATTCGTTGGTACTTACCAGGGTTCGAACCTACGGACATGGAAATGATGTTCCACCTGTAAAACTGATAGACCACCACGACTTGATAGCTGGAAATAATTATAGTCTACTTTGAAAGTAGGAATTTGGATATATTGTGTAGAATTTATATTGAGTTTATTTTGAAAGTAGGAATTTGGATATATTGTGTAGAATCTATATTGAGTTACTGCTCACGATTGTTTAATACAATTGTCGATAGATGAAATAATAATAGTTATATAATAAAAATAGAGTAATGGAGTAAAATTTTTGGTTATTACCGCGACACGAGTCTTGCGAACTTGTTTTATAATTTTCTCTCAGTATTTATTCTGCTGTTATCAATAGCACTCGATATCGTATGTATTTTATAAGAATTACTTATTTGATACAGTTATATGAGGTAGGAGTGCGCGTTCTTTTTTACAATAGTGTAAGTTTTTCAAAATATCAAATAATTAAAAACTATTTAATGTTTAAAACTGTATTAACCTTGTTTAAAATTTTTTGTTTCCTATTTTTTTCATAGATAGTATATTGTTCAACAATATATGATCATATTTACATTGCAAAAAGGTGTAATCTATTTAATAAACTAAATACATATTAATTAACAGCTATATCTTCACATATAAATCCCCGTTTTGTTGATTTGTTTATAATTCTGCTCCACTTGAAGGCCTTGACCGATTTTCATACATGTTAAAAATGACATGAATAAGTTTCGTATACAAATATAAATGTTTTATGTCAATAGTATGATTAGTTCTTAAATATAGTTAATCTGGTGTTAGAACTAGATTTTTTTTATTTCTCAAATGAAATATATATCATCCTTAATTTCTAACTTCTAGGCATCTCAAACCTCTTGTTAATTTAATGATGGTAAAACTTATCATATGAATTAAATAAGCACATATAATACCGCAAAATTTTTTCAAAAAATAATATATTCTTACAGTTTAGTTTTATAAATTAATATTATGTATACAATATATAACAATAAACATTTTTTCAAATCGCACCATTAATTTCTGAAATTAACGCGTTCAACAAAACAAGCTCTTGAGCTTGATAATCAAGAGCTTGATACTATTAGTATAGATAAGTGCAGATTGTTATCTTCCTAAAGCATATGTAGATTATTGATATACCAATTGTCAAAAATAAAACTGTTGTTATATTTATTGAGTAATCATAGGGTTATAACGCTAGTAACAATTACTGCTAAGGTATTAGATGACTTGTAGTCGCATTTAAATAAGTATATCAACCTTCATGATACCTAGTTTGGGTTGTCGAACTAGTTTCTATTTGAACAATGCTGTTTTGACTGGAAGTGAAATTTGTTATATATTACAAAAGTAGGTGTACACCATTGTACGAGTGTTTATTGGATTTATCGAAAGCGTCTGATATGATAAAAAACCAAGTCAACATTACTTATAAAATTTAATATAAATCTAAATTATGGCAGCAGTTGCGAAACACTAACATTTTTTTTCTCACCGAACTACTAAGGCGAGCGCTTAAGGCATTCAGCCAAACACTAACATACCAAAGGAAGTTTCCTCGATTTTTGAATATCGGTACAACAATAGGATAAAATTCTGGCTCGTCGTACTGAATTTATTCAGGTGTTTTAAGGTTTTAATCAAGTCTGGATTCAGTTCCCACTAATCGACATATTTGGTTCCGAGTAAAAAACATTGTGTGCAACTTTTAAGATTGTTTGTGTTACAAAATACGTATATGTCAGCAGGTCGGTCTCGGAAACCATTAACACTCTGTAGACACTGTGACTTTTTTTTATTCGGGCAGAGCTTCGCCTTACAATAACTTTCACATAGGAATGCGTGTAGAACGACGGTTTTTTTTTTCTCGAACTGACTACGCTATTGACCTAGCAAAGTCTTAACAGCTTCACCGGACTACTAAGGCGAGCGCTTAGGGCACTCAGCCGACTTTATATTGGCAACCAGCTCAAGGGTGCATGGTACACCTCGGCTTGGCTGTTGCCCGTTGCATACAAAATCGCGACCTATCTTAGCTAACCTAGCTAACTATTCATATATCTTTGAGTTGTTGAAACGTATATGAGTACTAAGCATATCCGCCTCAACAACTCCTCCATATATTTTTGTCGGAAAAATTGAGAGTTTTTCAGTTCGATAAGGGAAAAAAATTTAACAAAAATAACCCTTCCACCAAGATGTGTAGCGTGTAGGCGTGCACGTGTGTGGAGGTGATCGAATGTAGAACGACGGTATCCTGCCTTTTATATGCCAAACAGTGGAAGTCAAAGCAATTACTATTTACTCACATTTCCCCAAAATAATTAGTAACACAAAGATAATATTAAGTAGCAAATTATTGTTATTCAAGTGATACGTCAATCTATATAATCGTTCATATTTATGTATCTCTAATATGTTGTAGTCACGCCTCTCGGGTATTTCGTAGTGGTACCGGATGTAGTCATTAACATTTATGAGAGATTCGAATGATTGAAGTTTTATTGTTTAGTATTAGGGTAATATATTGTTAGCAATCTTAATCGAAATTTAATATTAAAAAACGTTTTAACCTCAGACAGACGATTATGCAATACATTACTGTACTCAACTACGAGTATATGCCACACTCGATACGGATAGGCTGACGCTCCACGCTCCCATTTATTTTATTCCATTCCATTTTCTTAATGTCATTATGGCAAAGGAACAGACGAGTCGCCTGATGTTACGTGATCACCGTCGTCCATAGACACTTGCAACACCATGGTGTACGTTGACAGCCTGTGGGAGGAAAGGGATCAGGGGGGAGTGTGAGAGGAGGGGAAGTGGGTTTCCGACGCTGTCACTAACCGAACGAAACGCAACAATGCTGCTTGCATTGCTTGCAAGTAACAGTGCTTCTGTTACTTCACGTCGATTTTCTGTGAGAGGGTGGTACTATTCCGGGTGAGCCAACCTATACATGCTGAAACCAGTAATAGCTTCAGCATGGCTCTACCACCTACAATTTAAATTATACGGTAATTTGAAAATTTTATTTCATTCTACATTACTATAATGTTAAATAAATATAATATGTCCACAGATAAACTGAATCTCAAAGGAGACAATAAACGCAGCTTGCAACATAACCACGTAATTACGATAACATAGCGACAAAATGTTGTACACCCCAACAATTGTCTCTGAAAAGACAAATAAAGAAGACCCATTCGCTGGCCTCGTTGGTGAATTCGGAAGGTGGCAATTCCTAGTATTCGGGACAGTGTCACTCATCAAGCTGTCGTCAGGATGGGTGCAATTGGCCATTTTATTTTTAACACCTAGCTTGACATTTTGGTGCGATAATTTCGGAAACCAATCGAGGATCGCGGAAAACAACACTTGCTATGAAGACTGCTTGGAATATAAATACGACACGAGTCCGTTTGACAACACGATTATTTCGGAATGGGATTTGGTGTGTCAGAGAAGATGGTTAGCGAGTTTCACTCAAACGGTATTACAGTTTGGTATACTGGTTGGAAGCATTCTATTTGGATTCCTCTCTGACAGGTAAACGTGGAGTAACTACCGTATGTAATTTTTCGTTCATTTATGTTCTTGTCTAATGAAAGTTCTCACTTCAATCTCTTATCAAAATGTGCGGTGGTAGGATAATCCCTTCAAATGACTAGGTTTTACAATTAAGGTCATAAAATAGATATCCAATTTCCTTTTTCTATTCTACATTCACATTTTGCTAAAATAAACTGCAAGTCCAAAGAAGATCTGTTCAAAAGTTGGCTTTTTCTTTTTCGAACTGACTACGCTATTGACCTAGCAAGGTCCTTACAGCTTCACCGAACTACTAAGGCGAGCGCTTAAGGCACTCAGCCGATTTTATTTGGGCAACTAGCTCGAGGGTGCACGGCACACCTCGCATCTCGCCTGTTACATGCAAACTCGCGATCTAACTCAGCTAACCTAGCTAACTATTCATACATGTTTGAGTTGTTGAGACGCATATGTGTACCAAGCATACACGCCTCAACAACCCCACCAGATATTTTTTATCCTAGCATTATTTTAATACCAATAACAATTTGCAAGAAAACAATAATATTACATTCTGAACGTTAATTCATAAAGAACATTGTACTTCTAAAAGAACTACCAACTATCTTATCAAATAAGTCCATTTTCCATCCTCTCCCCTCCCCTCTTCTCTTCCCTCTCCTATCCCCATCGCCCATCTCCTTCATCCTCCAAAACACGGGCTGGCAACGCACTTGCGATTCCCCCTGGTGTTACTAGTATCTATGGACGGGGTTGCTTAACATCAGGTGACACGCCTGTTCGTGAGCCTCCTATATGACATTAAAAAACAGTAGGAACTAGATTATCTTTGTACTGTATTTTTTTTATTGTAGCACGGCAAAATGACTGCACTATGCCTGATGGTAAACACAGTGCAATCCAAAAATAATAGCGACCACCGATTGACACACTATCCATCGCCGGTCGCCACCATCAAAACGGCCTGCAAAAAAAAAAGCTGGATATGCACAGGCTGATCCCGAAACGCGACCCGCAGAAGCGAATCACTATTACGGGGTTTTTCGCCATATACATGGTGGTTCCGACCTAGTCAGGCTGTAAAACCCTACCACCCCGCTTTCACCATTGCCTCGTTCGTTATTCAGCAGGGTGCACCACATGCAGGTGAGGTTGGCTTGGGTGTCTCAAGTCTTATGTTGTTATTTGACACCCCTTACACCCCAAAAAAATGTTCCAGGTTTGGCAGAAAATGTACATTCCTCGCCTCCATCATTGGCCTTATTGTATTTGGATTCGGGATACCATTTTCGCCGAATTACGCGGTGTTTACCGCTCTAAGGTTCTTTCTTGGTATGGCAACTGCTGGTAATATGGTGATATCTTTCGTAATAGTCATGGAAAGCATAGGATCCAAATATAGAAGCGTTATCGGTTGTCTCTTCCAAATGCCTTTTATCATAGGTGAGTATAATAAAAACTTCAGTATACACTAATAATATCAAAGTTAATTTCCCTGATAGTAACAAGAATTCTTTCAAAATTCACGAATACTCGCTAATTGAAATCGAAAACACTATCGGTTGATAATGAAGTAGAATATTGTGAGGAACCTGAGTCTGAGAAATATGTACGTAATACCACCGTGTGTGGAAAAATATAGAACAATGTATCTCTCTGAGCTTAACTCGCCAATACGTCGTGGGCTGAGATTTGTACAGAGAGATCTATAATCTTGTAGTGAGATAGGCTTATGTGATGCTGATGATACACTTAACGTTTTCTCAGCTGTGAATATTCTTTATACCGTTTTAAGAAGACATATTCGTTTCCATTTTTCTTATTCGATAAGGTTTTGACGTGATAACGTCTTATAAATAGATGAACGCTTGCTGCACGCACTGCAAAGCATGGCTCATTATCACGGCCCACCTGAGATGAGCGTGCGAGAGAGCGCGGAACAAGTGATAGAGAGGTATGATCTGCTTAAGCGTTCGGCTTATGAGGGATGTAATTAATCTGTATAATTCAAGTTGAAAAAATATTTAATTGACAAGTACAAATGATTGTTAATGTATCTCTGTACTGTAACTCCTTCTCTATATTGTACAAATAATGAAAACTCTGTGATAAATCATCAATGCTTTCTTAATACGTTTTCGCTTAAAATTATCATCCGCACACCGACTTTAGAGACAACCATTTTTGTCTTATTCAATTAATTTTATTTTTTCGTGAACTCCTGAACTTTATAGTTATTTACTTTGTTTCTAATTGGCCATAAAAGCATGCAACTCACCGTTTAAGAATATTCAAGTTTGAATTCAACGAGTAGATAAGGAAATCACCAATGATCATTCTGAAATTCACGCATCATTCTTATATATATAATATTTTTAGTTACGCTATATTAAAAAGAAGCAAAGATATAATATACCATCACAATGTCTATATTTAGGAAGCCACTTTATAAAATACGTTGTGAATCACATTAATGTGGAAGAACATGTGTGTTTGTTTTGTTTCTTTAATAACATTTATTTAATATTTATAAATATTAAATACATATTAACTTTTGGTCACAAGTCCACTAAATTTTATATGACGTTATGGCCCAAGATGGCAAATACGGTAAGACTAGAGGGGAATCTGGTTGTCAGGGGCAATTGCCGGAGTATGTCTATAGGTGCTATGGGACAAAATATTAATTTAACCATAGTAGATAGCTACGCGGACTTCAAGGAAACCCCAGCACCATCTTAGCAATGATTCTAGAGATGTTCAATATCTGGTTGTTTATATATTGTGTATATTCTATAGTGTTATCTTCCATAGAGTGACTTAGCCATAGAACACGTTTCAGTGTGTATCTCGAATGCCAGTTACCTTGAATCGTCCCTAAAAAGTTTTAATAATATGGCCACCATTACCAAATCTTACAAATACGATCTTCAATATACGACAATGAATTCAAAATATAATAGCTAGTAGCTATTTATAGAAATTATCGGATAGTTTCATGACATTAGCCTTGTAGGTGGTAGATTTGCGAGTTAACCTTAATAGGAATAAACATTTTATAACGTTGCAACCCTGAGGGTAAATAATACCTCAGAGCAACCACTGGTGCACAGTGCAACTACCTACAACGAAGGCCAATGTCTCGAAACCATCCGATAATTTCAGTGAGATATTTATTTATATTTAATAATTAGATCAATTTTAACAATTGAATAATTATGTAGAAAAAAAAAATTAAACGTATTTAATATAAACTAACAAATACAAATTCAGTCTTCAGAGTACCTGTCTCACTCAGTTAATAAATAAATATAGAAATCTCAGAGGTGGCAAAATCAAGGCGTTGAATTTAAACAGGCAACGAAAAGAAAAGGTCCATCGCACAATTAGTGACTAAAGAGTGTGCTTAGCTGGACGTCGTGGTTTTAGTCTCTAACACAAGACTCAGCAGAGAAACAGTGATGCACAACCGATGGAAAATCGAGCTGCTGGCGGCAGCAAGAACCGACGAGTCAGGAGAGTTGTGCAATGCTCTCTGCAGTCCAAAGAGTATAATAAGTATTATAGGAACTGCAATAGATCGGCTGTCAAGCTCGGCACGCTCGACTACTCCCAACTAGTATTTGATCTGCTCCAAGGCAGCCTAGGGGTATTTCGATTATAATGTTTAACAGATTGTATTGATTTCATATTTTATAATTATAAAGAGATTTTTTAGTCTAGAATAAAGTTATTTATTATATATATATTTAAATTAACCTTTTTAGGTAATATTTATTTAATGTTAAGTGAACTCTGACAGTAATTGGAAAATGTTTTTTTTTTTTCGAACTGACTACGCTATTGATCTGACAAGATCTTAACAGCTTCACAAAAGTACAATTCGAAAGTGGCAAAGATTATCACTCATAGATAATGATCAAATGAACCACAGATAAGTGTTTACTACCAATCTAAGGAAATAAGTGTGTCATTAATGTTATATTATTTGTGGAATGTGTAATGTAATGTTGATATTGTTATATAGTTACATGGATTAATCGAATACAAACACCGTTGGAATTTAAAACGTGACGATGTATGTACTAATGGTAACAATGTGGAAGAGTTATTAAAATAAACCAAGAAAAAATGTTATGTGTAAAGTCGGTTTACGGACGATAATTTTACATGATGACGTCATAACAAAACTTTGATGAAAAATTGGGTACTTTTATAAAATTAATTGAATTATTCTATGATAAGATGCTATTATACAAGTCGAACGCTTAGGCTGATCGCGCTTCTCTATCGTTTGCCCCGCACTCTCGCTTGCACGCTCGGCTCAGGCGGAACGTGACAATGAGTTATGACTTTTCGTGCATGTGTATCACGTCAAAAGTATTATCAATTTCCAGGACACATAACAGTTATACTATTTGCATATTATTTCCGAAGTTGGAATACATACACTCTCGCAATGGCCGTACCATGTCTCATGTACTTGGGATATTTCTTCCTGTTAAATGAATCACCACGATGGCTGGTCAGCATTGGCAGAGTCGAAGAAGCGACGGAGATCGTAAAGAAGGTCATTCTAATGTAAGTCTATTATAATATCTTCACATGGTACTGTATTGTATTGTTCCTGTAAACGATCTCATACTTGGAACAATTATAGCATAGTAGCCTATAAATGCCTATGAGCAACCTTAAACAGAAGTTACTCCATAAAACTAGTTACAAAAAAAATCCTAATTTGCCTGAAATATTCAAAGCGAAATTTTTTTGCACAATTTTTATAACCTTCAGATGTCGAAACCAATAAGCTTCCTTACGTGTTATTTAATTCTATATAATATTAGACATCAAAATAAATCTTCATCTGACAAGCAGATAAGACATGAATATAATATAAACATTATGAACTTGTCTGGCGCTATGTAGGTCATGTAAAGTAACCAATTTGTATCGGTTGATAAAATCTGTTATCTCTCACTAGTTGCGCGACTTCCAGGTGTATTACATTTTACGCATTTTTTGAACATAATTGTTAACTTTATTTTTGGCAATCAATCTTTCAAATTATTACTGCCCTTGTCGCGTAGTCAAATTATTACAAGCGTCGTGCGATCACTTCAATATTAACCGTCGTGTGAATCAATATTCTAACAAGATGGTGGATCCCTTATTAGAACCTTCCTGGGAGTTTTTGTGGCATCTCAGAATTTCATGCTCCGTGATATTATTTTCCAATCACTTCACTTATGCACAATAAACTAACTATATTACGTACGTACATATAACACCACCAAATTTACAAGATATAGAGTCAAATAACATAAGATTATCAATAAAATATAAAACACACTACATGACAGACTAAAATCCCGCCAAAAACTCCATAATTGTTATTGTGAAATAAATGTTTTTTTTTATCGTAGCACGACATAGTTACTGCACTATGCCTGCTGTTAAGCATAGTACAATCCAAAAACATCGGCAACCACCGAGACACAGATTATCCATCGCCGGTCGCCGCTGTCATGCCGGCCATAATGACGAAAGTCACCCGGTACTGGATATGCACAGGCTGATCCCGAAACACAACGTGCAGAAGCGAGTCACTATGACGGGCTTTTTCGCCATATACATGGTGGTTTCGACCCAGCCGGGCTGTAAAACCCTACCACCCCGCTTTCGCCATTGCCTCGTTCGTTATTCAGCTGGGTGCACCACGTGCAGGTGAGGTTGGCTTGGGTGTCTCAAGTCTTAAGATGTTACTCGACACCCCTTACACCCCTCAGTATGTATTATTTAAGAAAAGTTATATTTGTTATATTAAAAAAAAACGGCAACACTAAGCAACCGAAAACATTTGTAAAATTATTGTATCTAGTACGTCGCTGATTGTGATGATGTAACGGTCAACTTTGATAGCACCACAGCTGACACTGCTCACACTGCTCCATTGGTCCAAAGGAAGTAGTACGGAGATTT
Organism: Antheraea mylitta; assembly: GCA_014332785.1. NCBI lineage: Eukaryota > Metazoa > Arthropoda > Insecta > Lepidoptera > Saturniidae > Antheraea > Antheraea mylitta. The sequence goes on from JACEII010000118.1 coordinate 55,706, forward strand.
CCAGGTTAATCAGTATTCAGGAATAGCCACCTTTTCCCGTCAAGTTTTACCTTTGTGTATATGCCATAGCCTACAACGTTTACTTCATATCAATTTGCTATCTCTGGAGAAAAAAAAAATGATGACGATATTAGGTCACGACTCTCTGACTTGCATCTAAATCATGGCTGAAAAATCTTGGTGACTTTTATATAATGCTCATGCAACACTTCAAGAGAAAGAGTAGTGAATTATGTCAAATTGTGATCACCCCACTCTCCTTTTATATTGCTAGTCCCAAATAATCTCTGTGTGAAACTAAAAGAATTAAAAAATATATCAAGGAAGATACACTAAGTCTAGAATGAAAAGTGATGTTAAACACTGTTCAAAAACTTAACAGTCACCAAAACCAAAGTCTCAGGTAGATTTCTAATGATATTTACAATTCTTATGTATAATTGGTACTTTAAAGATTCAGAAACTTGAAATAATTTTCAATTCTAAACGAACTAAGGAAGTTTTTTTTACTTCTCCAGACTTTTTGTCTAAATTGCGGGGGGTAGCGTTTTTGCGGGTTGGTAGGGTTTTACAGCCCGACTGGGTCGCAACCACCATGTATATGGCGAAAAAGCCCGTCATAGTGACTCGCTTTTGCGCGTCGCGTTTCGGGATCAGCCTGTGCATATCCAGTACCGGGTGACTTTCGTCATTATGGCCGGCATGACAACGGCGACTGGCGATGGATAATCTATCTCTCGGTGGTTGCCGGTGTTTTTGGATTGTACTATGCTTAACATCAGGCGTAGTGAAGTCACTATGTCGTGCTTCAATAAAAAAAAAAAATAAAAAAAATAAACAGTTTGACCTGATAATATCCTATAAATCGATAACCGCCAGCTGCACGCACGAAAATACACGACTCGTTGTCACGTTCCGCCTGAGCCGAGCGTGTAAGCGAGAGCACGGAACAAACGACAGAGAGGCGCGATCTGCCTAAGCGTTCGGCTTGCGACGCATATACCTATTTTTAGCCACTCTCCGTAGTATCAATAGACCTATCGAGGGTAGACGACATTGGTCGATGTTATGTTTTAATATTGGGTAGTTATACTGTGAACGGCCCATATAAGGGGCGGCGCTTGTTGTGTTAAAACACCCGATTAGACCTCTCACGGCAGCGAGTCAAGCCTAGGTTTGATCTCTCACACAAATTTACATCACTGCTACAATACTACACGATCACCCCCACACACGTGCACGCCTACACGCTACACATTTTGGTGAAAGGGTTTACTTTTTTTCCCTTATCGAACTGAAAAAACTCTCAATTTTTCAATAAAAAATATATAGAGGAGTTGTTGAGGCGTATATGCTTGGTACACATATACGTTTCAACAACTCAAACATATATGAATAGTTAGCTAACAGGCAACAGCCAAGCCGAGGTGTGCCGTGCACCCTTGAGCTGGTCGCCAATATAAAATCGGCTGAGTGCCTTAAGCGCTCGCCTTAGTAGTCCGGTGAAGCTGTTAAGACCTTGCTAGCCGTCGTATTGTGCAATAACTCTGTCCGAACTCGTGTCGATTAATTAAAAAGTGATTCATTGTTATAATTGATTTTTAACAGTTTATCTATATTAGCCAGTTCTGTTTTTAAATAATAAATTATTTTTGTTTTTTAATTGTAAATTCCTAACACTATATACAAAATAATTCCATTAAGAAAAGTATACATATTTTCATCAATGTTCTCTGATGTCGTTATCTCATAAAACTAGCTGGTTGGCCCCTTATAAATAAAATTAATAGCTGCGCTCCAGATAATGAGATGTGTTTCTGACCTTCATCTCATTGATCTAGTACGGAGTATGCAGGCTCATAAGGTAAGAACTTTTTGGACGTCAATGTAACGAAACAACAAAAAAATTTAAATGAGAAAAAGAACAAATCAAAATTGACGTATTACATTATATTACATTCTATATACTTCGCTACGCCGCGCCGCATTGCTTTTTACCGTTTTTTTTTTTTTTTTTTTCTCGATCTGACTACGCTATTGACCTAGCAAGGTCTTAACAGCTTCACCGGACTACTAAGGCGAGCGCTTAAGGCACTCAGCCGATTTTATATTGGCAACCAGCTCAAGGCACTCAAAGCACGGCACACCTCGGCTTGACTGTTGGCCGTTGCATACAAAATCGCGACCTATCTTAGCTAACCTAGCTAACTATTCATATATGTTTGAGTTGTTGAAACGTATATGAGTACCAAGCATATCCGCCTCAACAACTCCTCCATATATTTTTTGTCGGAAAAATTGAGAGTTTTTCAGTTCGATAAGGGAAAAAAATTTAACAAAAATAACCCTTCCACCAAGAAGTGTAGCGTGTAGGCGTGCACGTGTGTGGAGGTGATCGTGTAGTGTTGTAGCAGTGATGTATGGGTGTGTCACCGTATCGCGCAAGCAACGCACTCAAGGGCTCCCTACCGAGGGATCGAACCTAGGCTTGAGCCGCTGCCGTGGGAAGCCTAATCGGGTGTGCGGGAGCAAAATTAACCCCCAGACCGCGGCGGCGCGATCTGTGGTTACGCGGGCGTGGGCGTGAGCACGCTCTGTTACGAGGGCCAGGCTGGTACTGATCGTTCGCTGACGTGATATCGTCGGGAGGGTCGGTGAAAATGTGTCGCGGACGTCTTTTATAACGCCCAGCGTTGGGCACGGGTTCGTAATTCGCGGCGGATACCACTAACGGACTGGGATGAATCGCGGCTCGCTCGAAATAGCTATTTGTAAGTGATTTTATATACGCCCAGATAGACGGCATCTCCAGGTCCCTATGGAGATCCGCCTTCCGGACGAACCAAGGAGCACCGGTGATTTTACGCAGAGCCCGGGTCTGCAAAACCTGAAGCGTATCTAGATTCTTTGCGAGGGCGAAAACCGGACAACTATACGTCATTACCGGACGAATACAAACTTTATATAATGTGAGCTTATGTCTGAGGGACAGTTTGCTCTTCTGACAGAGTAAATAATGGAGGCGACCCAAGACCATAGCGGCTTTGTCTCGCACTCTCTTAATGTGAGGATCAAACGTTAAATGTCGGTCTAAAGTGACGCCGAGATACTTGACCTCGGTGGTCCAAGGTATCTCGGAATCGTATAGCCTTATGGGCTTTAACTTGTTCGCGCGATATCTAGGATCGAAGAGTATCGCGGCACTCTTATCGGGGTTAATACCTATACGCCATCGAAGAAACCAGTCACCGAGCGTGCTAACGGCTTTTTCGATGCGATTCCTAAGGAATTTCGGCCGCCAGCCAGAGGCGTAGATAACTGTATCATCAGCATAACAACCTACCTCGACTCCCGGGAGCTTAGGTAGGTCGCTGATGAACAGATTGAAGAGGGTGGGCGCGAGTATTGAGCCTTGTGGCACACCTAAGCGTATCGGACGGGGCGATGAGAGTTCACCGTCCACTCTAAAACGAAAGGTTCTATCGGTAAGATAATCGCGAATGATGTGAATCAACCTATCGGGTACACAAGCTAAACGTAACTTGTATATGAGCCCTTCATGCCAGATCTTATCGAAAGCCTTGGCAACATCGAAAAAGACAGCTATTGTACGTTTCGGTTTAGTTTTTCTCGTGTCCGGGTTTGAGTCCGGATTCCGATCAGCGTTAAAATTAGAGAAAATGTACTCCGTGAGGCGGAGTACTTGATCTGTACAAGAATGTTTGGCGCGAAATGCACACTGCTCAGGCGGTATTAAATTGAGATCTGTAATCGTGACCTGGAGATGGTTCAGAAGGAGCCGCTCGTAAAGTTTACCTAAAGTATCTAGTAAACTAATGGGGCGATAGCTAACGGGAAGCGTAGCTTTCTTGCCGGGCTTGTGAATACCTATCACTACGGCTTTTTCCCAAACGGCTGGAAAGTGACCCTGGGACATGGCCGAATTGAAGATGCAGACCAGTAGAGCTATGATGCGATCAGGAAGGAGTTTCAGAATCTCGTTCCTGATCCCATCGAGATCTGGGGACTTCCTAGGCTTGAGACGCTTGATGGCAGCTGAAACTTCATCGAAAGTGATCGAGGTTAAGGTATCCGTCGGAGGAGACGCGAGTGCATGCTCCGCAGCTGATTCGATTAAACCGATATGAAAAGGGTCAGTGTTATTTGTGTTCGGCGAACACTGTTTCTCTAGGTTCGCGGCAAGACATTCCGCTTTATCTATGCTATAGAACGCGGGAGGCAACCCAGGGCCTCTGTCGAGAGGAGGCATTGGAGTAACCAAATCTGATTTTAAGATTCGCGCGAGAGTCCGATACGACAGGTGAGACGGCTGGAGGCCCTCCAGGAGTCTATCCCACGCTAACGTCAATCTGTCTATCGTGCAAAAAGTCAGCTACTAGATCGCGCTGTGTCCTTAGGTTTCTAGCGTTAAAAAACAAAAGAGATAGACCGCGTGGTTTAATTTTATTTAATCCCGTAAATTTTATTTTTATTTGGATAGTGAAGCACGGGCGAGACGGTGTATTGTGGCTCCGATAGCCGGGTAACGCGCTAATGCGTTAAGCAAACCTAGCTCCTTCTCCGACGTGAGGACGGCGTGGAATTCGAGGACCTCCTTGAGGTCGTGCTCGCGGAGCAACTGGCTAATCCAGTTAAACTCGCTAGTGGCAGGGGGGACAGTAAAAGCTGCCTGTGGCGGCAGCGTCTGAGGTTTAGGAGCCTGAGACTGAGGTCGGGGAGCCTAGGGGGCCATAGGGACCCGCCCAGGTTGAGCCGCGCGCGACACAGAGGGTGGCGAGCGCGGTGAGGTAGCGGGCGCGGGAGCTACCGGGGCGCGGGAGTCGCCCGGCAGGCTCGGGAAGGCCTCCATGGACATGAGAGGTGGAGGCGGAGGGCGTGCTACGGTCGAAGACGTCCTAGGCACCTGTCTCGCCTGACGGGGACGATGTGTGCGAGGCGCGCGGGGGCAGCCGCGATAATTCGCGGAGTGACCCGCGTTACCGCACAAAACGCAACTCGGAGGTTCCGGAGTGCCGGGAGTGCGAGCGCGCTCCTTCGTGGAGTGATCACCCAGGCACTTGACGCACCTGGGGCAAAGGTGACAGTTCCTCGCCGAGTGACCATAACTCTGACAGTTATGGCACTGCGACGGCGTATAGGTCTTGCGGGGGGGCTCAACGGTGATGCCGTTGAGGTCGCACACAGATGTGACATTGAAGATGGCCTTGCCCTCCTGAGTGCGGTCAAGGAGAACTAAGACCATGTTGTTCGGAGCGCGAGTGCGTGGGTGGTACATCCGATGTACCTCAAGCACGGGGAATTTTTTCTCCTTAAGGGAGAGGGTGACGTCCTCGACCGAGATCTCTGCCGGGACGCGGCGAAACACTACGCGGAGGCGGCGTTCCTCCTCGAGTGCGAAAGTAAAGTACACTAACTTCGATTGCCGAAGGAATCGAGTCAGTGCGCGATGGTCGGTGGATGTGGGGCATTTTACTTGAATGCCCGCCGAGGTGTTGAGGGCGGACGTATAATTAACTTTAAGTGTTTTTAACTTATTGGAGATGGACGTCCACTGGGACTTGTCCTGAATAGTAACCGGAGGCGGTGGGCGGGGCTTTTTAGTCGCTACTACGTAGTCCGTAACGTCGACTTAAGAGAGCGAGGCAGAGTTAGCTCTGCTTGAGCGCGGTCTAACGGCTACCGGTGTAACCGTGGCGGGCGCCCGAGCGCCATCTACGTTACGTACTAATTTCTCGGCTGGGCATCCAGTACCCGAGTCCGAGTCGGACGAGCGTGACGCGGGGCGAGACGGTTGTTTGCGCTTTTGGTGCGAAACAACTGTAAAATTTCTATTATTATTTTCCAGCGCTGAAGACGCGGTATTCGTGAACGTGTAGGTCGCGAGCGTAAGAGACGCGGCGGGTACGCCTATATCTAGCTCCATCTCGGAGCCGGCCTCCGAGCTGGAGCTCGGTAACGAAGCTATATCCGCCGAGTTTAACGATAACTTCGTTGAATCTAAAAGCGCGAACATATTTTTTGTTGCTACGCGGGGCACACACTGAGCGTCCTCCGAGGACCGGAGACAATGTCGCGCGAGAATGGCGTCGACGACGTTTTTGTCGACTCCATTCCCGAGAAAATCATCGTGAAGACCTAATACAAAGGCATTATTCTGGGCCATTTTCTGGCTTGAGGGGGACGCGAACCAACCTCCCTGCCTTAGGGGCACGAGGGCACGCCAAACGAAAAACTACTGAACTATCCCGTGTCCAGGTCACAAGAGCTGTTTAAAACTAAGCAAAATAGGCGAAAAAATACGAATAAATACGTGAGCTAGACAGAGAAAATAATATAAGACTGTGCAAATACACACAATACACACAAAAACAGACAATAAAAAGTAAATAAATGTGTAAAGAGATGACTGAAGTATTAAAGAAATACGCAAACAAATAGACAGATAAATTAGCAAACAAATAAATATACCAATAAATAAATAAAACAATAAATAAGTAAGGAGAGGTCTCACTCAGATCCAGGAAACAGAACGCAGGTGTAGCACAGATGTACCGAACGGAACAATGAAAACGAACACTCACAAAGTAATAACTGACGTCACTAAATTGCGAGTATTGAAATCGATGCGCTCGACCGAAGCGACTGCTCGCTTTGAAACCCGAATTGGAACTCAGAAATAACTTATGTATTCTGCTGTATAAGGTTACAATTATTACAGGTAATATTTGTAGGTAGAGCCACGCTGAAGCTATTATTGGTTTCAGCGTGAATGGGTCGGCTCGTCCGGAGTAGTACCACTCTCTCAAAAAAATACCGACGTGAAGTAACAGTGGTTGTATTGTTACGTTTCGTTCGGTCAGTGAGAGCGCCATATACGTACCTCCTCTCTCTCTCTCCTACGCCCTCCCCCAAAAACAGGTTGACAACGCGACTCCCTGGTGTTGCAAGTCTCTATGGACTACCTACGGTGGTGATAACTCAGCATCGCGTGACCCACCTGTTCGTTTACCTATCATATAAAAAAACACAATAGATGATTTTTATAAACGCGATGATTTTTTTATAAATGTATGGCAACTGCATTTTAAAGTCAGACATCATTATAACCGTACTAAGATCTTTATCTTTATTTGATACTAGCTGACCCGTGCAACTTCGTCTGCACCAAATTGGTTATCACTGGTTTCAATTGTATTTTTAAACGCGAAAAAAAAAGAATAAAACTGGTATCCAGTTGCAGCCACAACTACCATTTCCAAAAATCCAAACTATCCACGGATTCACTGAAACATATACTCAGATTACATGTAATTTTTATTTTAAATAAGCCTAGTACCCGTTCATAGCATCATCTACCACTCCGTTGTTTGTAGTCCGGTAAAACTGTTAAGACCTTACTCTGTCAATAGCGTAGTCATTTCGAGAAAAAAAAATCATCTACCAGGTTCAATTAAGATAAAAACTAACCTACATAAAACTAAATAAACATCTCTACCGCTTACTTAATCATAACCATCTTCAACTTGTATTAAAACCTTTTTACACTCCATTATATTAAAGAAAAATATATGAACACCGTATCGAAGCGTCAAACATCGCGCCGAACCATCAAATGTCACTTGCTTGAAACTATAGTCTAAGAGTTATAAACTGTTTCGAAAACGTATTTCAAATATATTTCTAATACATTTTTATAAATAATCTCTGTACCATTCACAACATAGTGCCTATCACTTCTTGATAATTTATCCATGTTGATATGTTTCTATTGTAGATTATTCTACGTTTTTATACTGAATATTTGGCATTAAATACATAATGTGTATTTGTCACACTTGATATTGGCGAAATTACCTATATAGGCAGAGGCCATACCGGAAAGAATCAATCAAGCCAGTTTTATACATTATATTCATCCTAACAACGGGCTACCTAGCTGTCGGTAAGAGTTGCGTTTATTTGTGCATATCGTACCTTCACAGACAAAAATATTGATTTTTAAATAATTTTAGGATGTTTTTTTCCATTAACTTAGAAACGTTATTAAAATGGAATTATTATTGAAAGACATTTTTGGTATTGACAATAATGTGCTTGATGCTATTTTTTGGAAATAAAAATAAAAGTAATCTTACCCCATGTTAGAATAGCAGTAATTTTATTATTACTATATTTAGGTATAAATAAGTATAATATATAAATAAGTACAAATTTTATCTTCCACACTAATCCAGTTATTACTCAATATTTAGACCGATTTATTGCTATAAAAATAATGTGTATAGAATATCAGGAGGGTCGGTAAGAATGTGTCGCGGTCGTCTTCTATACTGCGAATCGTTGGGTACGGGTTCATAGTTCGTGGCGGATACCACTAAAGGGCTGGGATGATTCGCAGCTATTTCGAAATAACTACGTGTGAGTGATTTTATATACGCCCAGACAGAAGGCATCTCCAGGTCCCTGTGGAGATCCTTATTCCGGACGTACCATGGGGCACCGGTTATTTTACGTTGGGCTCGGTTCTGGAGAACCTGTAACTTTTGAATACGATTTTGCGTATGTGCAAAAACCGAACAACTGTACGTCATAATCGGACGGATGCAAGTTTTATATAAAGTGAGTTTATGTCTGGGGGACATTTTACTCTTATGACAAAGCAAATGATAGAGACGACCCAAGACCATAGCGGCTTTATTTCACACTCTATCTGTGTGTGAATCGAAATTTAAGTGTTTATCTAAAGTGACGCCAAGATATTTCACCGCGCCGGCCCAAGCTATTTCGGTTTCGTATAGCCTGATGGTCGAGGACGCATATATTTAAAATGGCGTCAATCCCAAATCATACGTACATACCTTTACGTTTATCGTTGTTGTGACCCACCTGTTCATTTGCCTCCTATGATACAAAAAATATATATATTGATATATTAAAGAACCAGGTATTCTAAACGTTGCCGGCTCTTGTACTAAGGTGACGCAAAAAAGTCTAGTTACGTTAACTACAAATTTTTGTTTTTCGTTATCCTGGAGAACCCCTTGCGTTTTATGGGACGAAAAGTATCCTGGATGTAGCCTTGTAATATCAGTTATTACTGTGTTGTTTCGTTAAAATTGGTTTAGTACTTTCAGAGTAATACGGGTTTAGGTTCTAGGCTTTAATCCTTTATCCTGGAGAACCATTTACGTTTTATGGGACAAAAAGTATATTTGATGTAATCTCGTAATATTAGTTATCAATATGTCAAGTTTCGTCAAGATTGGTTCAGTAGTTTCAGAGTGATGCGTGTTCATAGGGACAGACAGACAGACAGACAGAAAGACAGACAGACAGACAGACATAAATTGTAAAAAGATTATTTTTGGCTTCTATATCGATAACATAGTCTACCCTGATTAAAATTTTCAAAAAATATTTAATGTACAGATTTCGACTTGTTACAGTTTTATTATAGTATAGATACCAGTAATAAGAGTAGGCACACCTTCCTTATGCGGTTAAGTTGTATTACTAATACTTTTTTAAGGGAATAGTTAGTCTTCATTAATAAATGATGTGGGAAGAGCACTCCGTTGCCTGGCCGATGCAGATTTATCACCACCAGCGTTGAGGGGCATGATATTTGCGACCACATGATCTGTACATCTCATTCCCGTGCTGTTCCGTTTGCGCTGTTCCTTAAATTGAACCTCGCAGCGACAAATACAGAAATCAATAATTTGACAATAATAAAAGATGCATACTGTATTTAGCCATACTTACATAAACCAAATTTTACATTTTAGCAATAATCTGCCGACAACAAAGGTGGAGGAAACTCTCAAAAAGTTATTCGAAGATTTATCTTCCAAGAAAGAATCGAAAGCGAACTATTCTGACCTACTGAGAAGTTCATTGAGAGTGAAGACTGTCTGCTGCTGCATCATGTGGTTGGTGGCAGGAGTCACATATTTTGGCTTGAATCAATACATCAGTCAAACAAGTCCTGATCCGTTTGTGAGTGTGGCCGCCGCCGGAGCTATTGAAGTAATCTTTCATTTAGCTATTGCTTTTAACAAATGTATAGAATATTTTTTATCTGGTGTTAATGCATTTTTGCAAGAGGAAATCTTACCACAATATTATGTAAAATTCTTATCATTAATTGACTAATGTTATTAAGCTGAAGAATTTGTTGCTTGGACGAGCTTATCTCAGGAATTACTGGTCCGATTTGAAAAATTTTTTTAGTGTTACATAGTTCATTTATCGGGAAAGGTATTTTTTAACTTTATTTTTGGCAATCTTTCTGATTATTACTGCCATTGTCACGTAGTCAATAATATCACAACCGTCGTGTGCTAATTTCAATATTAAGCATCGTGTGAATCAATGTTCTAACAAGACGGTGGATCCCTTGTTAAAATCTTCCAGGGAGCTTTTGTGGCATCTCAGAATTTCATACTCCGTGCTATTATTTTCCATTCACTTCACTTATGCACAACAATCTAACTATATTACGTAAAACACCACCAAATTTACACACTATAGAGTCTGTGTAGGAAGTTAATTTAGTAGGACATGTATCCACCACTCACCCGCACTAGGAGATCCTCTTCTTCGGGATATCCCGGCGTAGTTCGTGGCTTAGATCGCTGATTTTGAACCAGGACACAAGTTTTCACGGACACTACGTTTAGATAACTGTTTGTTAGATATGTATCGGCCTTGCAATTGTTCGCTAATACAGATCGTTCAGAAGTGATTCAGAAGTGAAAGTTAGTTGTTTTAGATGGCAGCACTTGTGTGCGTTTTCACGGTGCGTTCAAGAAAGTAGTGAGCAGATACATGCCTTTTAATCATTAAAAGTAATAACGAAAAAGATTTATGTTCGCATATAGATTAGTATAGATAAAAATATAAGTACAATGTGCATAAGTACGAATCAGAGTCAAATAACACAAGATTATGAATAAAATATAAAAACATAATCCTAAAAACTTCCGGGAAAGGTTATTGGCTATTTATCATCACGCTAAGACTAATAAGAGCGGAGCACCAATCGAGGTTTCAAAATCGATTTTTTTCCTTTTGATATTCCGCTGCGTGTGCTGTGTAAACGGTAACTATTCCACGCAGACGAAGTCGCAGGCAGAAGCCGGTAACAATTAATAACAATAACACAGAACAAATTATAAATGGTTGCATATATAATCAAAAAAAGTGAAGATAGATTCTCCTTCCTCGAAAGTAAGCATGTTCTTAGACTATAATCACTAGGAGATGTAGAATTGTGTCTCCATTACAGATACCTTCTAATCTTATGTCAATATGGCTGATAAGTAAATTCGGACGTAAAATCACAACAACGACTTTCTTCATTTTGGGAGGCGTGTGCCTCATCACCTTGGCTTTCGTTCCCGACTTGTTCTGGCTGACATTGACTCTTGGATCTTTGGGCGTCAGTTTTATCAGTATCGTCATGAACACAATCTACATTTACACCTCGGAGCTGTACCCGACGGTAGTCAGGAATATGGGGATGGGTGCCTCTTCTACGTCAATGAGAGTTGGTTCTATGATAGCACCATTTATATCTAGTATCAACGTGCAATGGTTACCCAATGTCATCTTTGGAACGGCTTCTATATGCGCCGCATTGGTTTGCCTGTGGCTTCCAGAGACCAAGGGTAATACATTAATGGACAAAATTGATAAAGCTGAAAGAGATCAATAAGATAATTTATTTAAGGGATGTTCTTTTTTACTTTTTTGGAAGACTAAGGGCTATGATATATAATCTATCTATCTATCTAATACCATTAAACGAGCAACTCTTGTATATTTTTATATTTGTATATATTCAGGATCTTGGAAACGGCGTCGTCTTTTTCCGTGAACCTTAGTATTTAGGTAGTTTCGGGGACGATAAATCGATCTAGCTAGATTTTATTCATAGAAAACTTTCATAACTGAGATTTCAGGCAATGAAAAAATATAGCTAGAATATGAAGGTAAATTTCGCTGCCACTGTCAAAACAAAAAAAAGCTCAGATGGAAATTGGTGTTGGTTCTAAAATCCGCTCCAGTTCGAATCCGAGTGTATATAACTTTTCTTTTGTATAAAACTATGATTTTGTAAGGCAAAGCTACAACAATTTATATTAATTAAATAAATAATTCAATTATTATAATTATAAGAGAGATATATTTTTTTATGTGAAAAAAAATGCTAAATTTCGTGCTAACAATTTAAAAAAGGTTTTTAAAGAACCGAGCTAGGCTCTGTCACCCAGGTACTAATTGATTATTGAACTATAAACATTAAGCAATTTTGTAGTCCCCGCAGATAAGTATCTACCATAGTAATTGGGTACTCATTAAATGTAATAATAATAAAGATATTAAGAGTATATTATTGTAGGCAACCGCTATTTTTAAATACCTTAAAAACATCGTCGCCTTATTTACGGTCATATTAAAGAAATCAAAATCACCAACCTCGTTCCTACCGGCTGTTCCGAATATGTGTGAGTTGGTCGTAAATCAGCTCTTTCAGCAACATTTATAATGCGTTATATTTATTGTGACAATCGGAAGTCCATCGTACCGCGCCACGGTACTGACACCGGAAGTACTAATGCCTAGTGCTGCCGCCGGAAGTATCCCCATAGCCAAGCCAAGCCATATAACTACCCATCTCACCAGTAGCGCTATCTAGCCAAGCTCAAGCCACGCCTTACGGTGGGGTAGGAGTAGCCAGCCATAAGGCCGAGCGTGCTTTGACTCGGGGCAGTGCCAATATAAAATCGGTCGAGTGCCTTAAGCGCTTGCCTTAGTAGTCCGGTGAAGCTGTAAAGGCCAAAAAATTAAGGCCAATAGCGTAGTCAGTTCGAGAAAAAAAAAACTCGGGGCAGTCTTTCACTATATTAGCGCGGTAGCTCTTGCCTTTGGAGCATTCCTTTGAAGTATAAACAAAGTGACGTTTAAATTGTTGTGGTTATAGTGATTTTAATAAAATATATACATATACAGTGCTATACAGTGGCCTTTTATTTTACGTGTTGTTACATAATTATTATTGTGGCGTGTTGTCTCGCCAAATTCTTATATCAAACAGAAGGGACAGTACTATATTGAAGCCTTAGGTACCCTTTCATACCACGCCTTCTTACCACTGTGGCGTTATAAAAATAATTAGTTGCTATTAAACGTAAGTTGTATGTATACTGGATGGACTTTTGTCTAAAATAAAATATTTTTGATTTGATTAAAGCTTGACCGTTATATATTTATTACGTTTTTGACAATTACCATAACTGTTAACTCTCAATAAGTCTTTCACAAGGCTCGCTGTCCGCAACACTGTTGAAGAAGTAACTAACACACTATAAAAATGAATTTTGCCACTAATTTGTAGAAACGGTATTGCAAATATATATATATTGAGGTGGTTGTAAATCACCTCTATCCGCAAAATTTCTGTAATGTGTTTTATTAACACAAGTTCTTTATTTTAATTGACATTCTCAGTATCTTGCTCTCAACAGATTAAGAAATATTGATACAGCCACTCAAACTATATTTCGATCTTATTAGACTGTGGTGTCAATATTCCGATTAAACTCTATCGATCAGAGTCTACTCGGTGACCGTTTCGGTCAGAGTTTATGATATTACTGTTCGTTAACAAGTTCATGTTCCTTATTTAAAGGTCGCGCAGCTGTAATGGGCCGATAAACGTACTCTATGCGTGTGGCCCGCATAAGATCGAAATCAGCCGATCGAGATCCCAAAGGATGCGCCTGTTTAATGAATAAGGCACAACGATGCTTACTCCTGTTCATCTGGCATTAATTTATATCTATTTCATCCTCCACAGCTTAGAACAATATATATCCCTAATAAATGATCTATGTATTCGTTCGTTAATGTCCACATAAAAACTTATTGCCAACACTGTGAGTTTCTGCGTACTAGAAAAATATGTAATACAAACTAAAGCGTAATAAATTCACGTCTTTCACTTCCTATAGCTATTCAATGTCACTAATATCTTGCACATGCTCGCTGTCCGTAACTGATAGGAAGCGTTAAAAGTTTATATATAATGCTTGGTCAGGACAGTAATATATAACTTCGATAAAAGTTCGGGACAGCCAATGTTATTAGAATTCTGATCAGGTAATATTATATCTGCTATTTCTCGTAGTTTCACTACAGAACCTATCGAACTGAAAAAACTCTAATTTTTCGATAAAAAATATATGGAGGGGTTGTTGAGGCATATATGCTTGGTACACATATACGTTTCAACAACTCAAACATAATATATGAATAGTTAGCTAGGTTAGCTAAGATAGGTCGCGAGTTTGCATGTAACAGGCAACAGCCAAGCCGAGGTGTGCCATGCACCCTTGAGCTAGTTGCCCAAATAAAATCGGCTGAGTGCCTTAAGCGCTCGCCTTAGTAGTTCGGTGAAGCTGTTAGTACCTTGCTAGGTCAATAGCGTAGTCAGTTGTAAAATCATCTGAATATATTAAGTTCATTTATTTATCTACATTTATCTCGAACTTAAGTCGCGTCGTCATTAAAATTACAATAACCTTTGATAAATCGATTTTAATGAAAACAAGACTAAACGTTATTCGAGGATATTCTATATTATTTTCATTGTGAGGTTTTATCGTGATGCGTGTTCATACAAACAGACAGACAGACAGACATTTTTAAAAATGATTGACATGTATTTTATTGCTTATTTCTAGAAACCTTTTTTCTAGAAAAATTTTTTCACGAATTTTTTATTTTCAAAAGACAGCGATAAACAGTCTAATTTATTATTCAATTCAATGAACTTGTATTACTTGTTACCCAGCACTACTATGTCATTCACGTTTAAAAACACATCTGAATACATAATTAAACAATCTCATTTGTTAAAATCAATTCCGTATTGAATTCATCAGTAAATAATAGTTTCAACGAAATGCGACATTGTATCATCTATACTGATATTATAAATAGGTAAAGTTTGTGAGTTTGTGAGGTTGTAGGGGGTAATCTCAGTAACTACTGGTCCAATATGAATAATTATTTCGGTGTTATATAGCGCATTCATCGAGAATAGTTATAGGCTATATATCATCACGCTAAGAACAATAGGAGCGGAGCACCAATGACAAATGTTTAAAAATCTGGCTTTTTTTTCCTCTTCAGAGCTTCCGCTACGTGTTAAGGTTAACCCAAAGTATCTATTCCACGCGAACGAAGTTGCGGGCAGAGGCTAGTGTTGGAAGAATTCAAAAGATTAGTCCAAACGCTTATTTCACTCATTATTATCAACTGATATTAATTCACCTCGAATAGTACATCTCTTGAGGGTTTCATTTCTCAATCAAGTTCTCGATTCCAGGCCCGTATCAAGTCACTTCCTACGTAAAATGATCTTCATACATTCAGATGATTTTATTAAGTACTGTTTTCTTTTCCATAGGGTTCCAAGCAGACGAAGTCTTTTTTTTCGAACTGACTACGCTATTGACCTAGCAAGGTCTTAACAGCTTCACCGAACTACTACGGCGAGCGCTTAAGGTACTTGCTCAAGGGTGCGCGGCACACCTCGGCTTGGCTGTTGCCTGTTACATGCAAATCGCGTCCTATCTTAGCTAACCTAGATAACTATTTATATGTCTATAAGTTGTTGACATGTATATGTGTACCAAGCATACATGCCTCAACAACTCCTCCATGTATTTATTATCGGAAAATTAGAGTTTTTTCAGTTCGATAAGGGAAAATAATAAAACCCTTCCACTTTCATGTGTAAGCGTGTGGCGTGCACGTGTGTGGAGGTGATAGTGTAGTGTTGTAGCAGTGATGTAAGTTTTAGTGTTACGCTGTATCGCGCTAGCAGCGTACTCAAGGGCTCCCTGCTGAGGGTTCGGACCTAGGCTTGAGTCGCTGCCGAGGGGAGCCTAATCTGGTGTGCGGAAGCAAAATTAACTCTCAGACCACGGCGGCGTGATCTGTGGTTTCGCGGGCGTGGGCATGAACACGCTCTGTTTCGAGAGACAGGCTGGTACTGATCGTTCGCTGCCGTAATTTCGTCGGGAGGATCGGTAAAAATATGTCGCGGACGTCTTTTATAACGCGCAACGGCCAGTACGGGTTCGTAATCCGCGGCGGATACCACTAACGGGCTGGGATGGTTCGCGGCTTTTTCAAAATAGCTAATTGTGAGTGATTTTACATACGCCCAGATAGAGGGCATCTCCAAGTCCCTGAGGAGATTCTCGTTCCGGATGTACCACGGGGCGCCGGTCGCCTTAAGTAGGAAACGGTTTTTGAATTACTTGTAATTTTTTAAAGTTATATTCTGACATATCTACGAAAACGGGACAGCTATATGTTAGAACGGGACGGATGCAAGTTTTGTACAGTATGAGCTTGTGTCTGAGGGACATTTTACTCTTGGGCAAACTAACGGATGTAGGCGAGCCGTGACCATGGCGGCCTTGTTACGTACTCGCGTTGTGTGTTGTCTAAATGAGAGCGAGCTGTCTAGCGTAACTCCGAGATATTTCACCTGCTTGGTCCACGCAATGTCGGTATCGTACAAAGTGATAGGTTTGAGTTTACGCTCGTAATCGCGGTATTTAGAATCGAAAAGTATTGCGGCACTTTTGTCGGGGTTGACCTCTATACACCATCGCAGAAACCAGTCACCGAGTGCAGACGAAGTCACAGACACAGCTAGTTATAAATTTATTATCTCCAGTCCTAACCCAACAACCATCCCCTTCTCTCTCTTCTCCTCCCTCCCCCTTTCTCATTCCTCCCAAATACAGGCTGGCAACGCATTTGCGACTTCCCTGATGTTGCTAGTATCTATGGATGGCGGTAATCTCTTAACATCAGGTGACCTGCTTGTTCGTTTGTCTGTTGTGATAATGTATACATTTTTTTTCTTAAAAATATATTATCTCGTGAATTAATTAAAACGGTACAAGGTTGAACCGTCTAAGCAACACTCCAATTTAATTGAAAGGAAATAAGTATAAAGAAATCAAATGAACCGGCAACAGAACGCTCATATTCAATTCCGAACAAGTATGCAAATTAACCATCCTATATGTTTGATTTCAAAATTCGACACTATAACTCTCAATGTCAAAGCATGTCGCAGGCAAACTGTACATTGTCGCAAATATACAGCAGAACAATCTATGGAATAACGCAAACATGGTCAATGTTGATTGAGAAATAGTCGCAGATTTACCATTAGGCTGAGTAAGCTGGAGCCTAGGGCGACATATTTTAGGGGTGGCAAACTTGGGGATAATTTTTTTATGTGTTATATAAAAAAATCACATTTATAATTCTAGAAAGTGACCCAACGACATCACATTTTGCAATTATAGTAATTACGGGAAATGGGTAGTGTAATTAGGTATACAGAACACAAACAATAACGTTGACAATAACTGGCAGAAAAAATGTGCTTATTATGATTATAAACTAGGATATCAAATTGTAGAGGTTCTTAGGGGCGACAAAATTTGAATAGCTTACAGACGACAGACTTGTAAATCCGCCACTGTTGACAAACAAATGGGTTTGTTGAGAGAAAATTGTAGGGCTGACTGTCATAGATACCTCAAAGATGGAGCCACGTTTTAATTTTGAATTTTGAGCTACAGCAACGCATGTCTGGATCAGCTAGTAGATTGTACAAATCGAAGTGGTAATAAAATGGCGTCCAAGTAGCAGTATGACGTCATCAATAGTGACGTCATGGTTATTATTTGAACGATCAATCCACCAACAACAATCAAATAACACGTTAACCGATACAGAAACACTACACTAACTATAGTTACGGTGAGTTATACGTAGATGTGACTAGCTCAACTGTCTGAGCGTTTATACCCTGCATCTACTCGTGGGTCGTCTTTTAAGGCATCAAAATACATAAACACCTGATACCTCCAACCTATGGCGTCTCACATATGGGGTAAATAATGAATAGCCGAAAACTTCAATTAATAGCGTTTGAGGTCATTAGTAACACCCCTGCGTCAATAGCGTGGTATCACAGGTCAATAGTGGCTACCCCGATATATATAATACAGTTATTTATTATTATTGTAACTCTTGTGGCAATTCGATTAAATAACAAATACGAATGTGAAATATTGTATTCCATAAATTATTTAAAACATTTAAAAAAATAGACGAAGATAGAAAATGAGATGTAATAACTGGGAACCAGTATCGGACAAGCTATTTAGCACATTAACAAATTTAAGTTATTATAGCAACATATATCATATTTTAAATTTTTCTCTCAGTATTTATTGAGCTGCCATAAATGACACTTGTTTATTCTTATGTGATTATTATAAGAATAGTGAATTTGATACAGTGATATGAGACAGCAGGCCACATTTTTGTTTTCTAAATATGTAAGTTTTTTTTATATTTGAAAATCGTTTGTCTTATTTGAAAATTCTATTATAGTTCCTGTAATATTTAGCAAGAAAAACTAATACAGAAAAATATAATCAATTAAATAATAAGTAAATACAAAAAATCCAGCGTGTGAGTGTTTGTAGCTATACTCCTCCTAAAATGTATCACCGATTTTCATGGTTCATTCATATATTTACCGGATTACCTGAATAGTATTTAACTATAGATATATCCGGTGTTGGTGCTGATGTTATCACGATCTTGTTTTATTTTATTTTTTTATCACTCAGATAAAAACTACATAGTCCTAAATCCTAATTCTGTCAGATTTTGAAATATATATCGTATCAATAAGTTTGTGTTTAAAAGTATCTAATCTCGTACATATTCTAGTATAATCATTCTCACGGTTGCCGTCTACTAAATTATTTGATAATATAGAATTTTCTCCGTTCTAATAAGCTAGCTACTAGCTAAGAATATTCAATTAGCTTGTAAACGTTTTCTAAAACTATAATTTGTTGATTTATTTTTATTTTTAATCAACGTCCAAATGTCGGTTGTGGGTTATTAAGTCGATTGTATTTGTTTTCTTTGTTTGATATATCCTATATCAACGGATTTAGAGTAAATTCGTTATTTATTACAAAAGGAACGTCTTCAAGGTTCTTTTAATACCATTAGCACTTAACCTTGTATATTGCAGATATATCAAGGAGTGGTACATGTAACGTTGCCATTCTTATTATATGTGAGTACATATAAGGTTTATTGTCAATAACATAATAAATACACAGTGCGTGTCACTCAATGAGAATATGCAGAAAACACATACCTACATGTGAGCATTGGGGTCATTTATGATACGGGCGCTTCGCAGTGTTTTGGTCAAGCTAATGCGAAACACACGCGTAAAGCGCGCCCAACGGTGGATCACAGTAACGTTATAGACAAATGAGAACAGTAACAGGATAGAGTCTGATAAGAACAGACACAATAAATCGACAGATAGAGAGGGCGGTTCAAGATTGGAGATTCGCAGCTATTATTATACGACAAATCACAGGTAAAAATACGGGCTTCGGCTCTACGAGCGACGAGTTAACGATTTGTACTATACAAATTGTATCGTACAATTAGAATGAACATTTACTGATCTTTCCAGAGTCGGATATTAAGAGCTTCAGAATGAATTACATAAATATTGAAGATAGAGGTGATACAACCACCTCATACATATTCGCAAAGTTTATTAAAACAAAATTTCTCTCAGCTGTCTTTCTAAAACCCAGATCTAAAAAGGGTGAACCATGTTTTTAATTTTTGTTATCTTAATTTAATGACACGTAAGTCGTAAATTTCATGATCTAGTAAGAAATGATTCAAACAGATGACAAATAATTATTGTTCATAAAAATTATGATATTAAAATACACAGTTTATTATTTTTATTTGTTTGTGACTATGTTGTTGATCTAGTAAGATCTTATCAGGTTCACCTGACTACTAAGGCGAGCGCTTAGGGCACTTATCAGCCGTTTTATTTGACAACTAGGTCAAGGGTACACGGCACACCTCAGCTTGTGCTGTTGCCTGATAAGTGCAATTCGCGAACTATCTTTTTTTTTTTTTCGTGGGGAAATCCCTTATGGATACCCACCCTCCCTGGGGAGAGGGTGGATTATGTCCGACTCGCACGGACTAAAACCCCACAGTGTACGTCTTCCGCTGTTGTTGGGGCGGCACGAGATCTCTATAGACTTCATCGTGCCGCCCCAGCGGTGTACCCCAGCGGCAGAAGTGCCACCGCCGGGCCTCGTCTTGTAAGGAGACAGCCGGGTACACACCGGCCGTCTGGTCAAACTGCCGCCTCCTCCTGCCTGTCCTCCTTTGGCGGAGACGGCCGCTTAGCGGATCGTTCTCGCGGACCCTCTCCGCCGCCTCCTTCTGCGAGACGACTTCCTCGCAAAAGGAGGCAACTGCGTTCCAGACATCCTCGCTACCGAGCATGGCCACGACCACGCTCGGCAGCGAGAGGTTCCCTCCTACCGCCGCAGCCAGAATGCGGCGTCGCTCCTCCCACGCAGCACATTCAGAAAGTGTGTGCTGCGCGGTGTCCGGTTCAACGCCGCACTCATGGCATACGGCGGTCGCCCCCTGCGTGCTATCCGGTACAGGTACCAACCAAAGCACCCGTGTTCTGTAAGAAACCGAAGAACAGGCGAACTGAGCTCGTTTTTGTAAATGGAAACATGAATGCTGAAAATTACATTGAGGATATTCTCAGACCTTATGTCTACCCATTTGCACAAACCTTTGGCTCCGATTTTAGGTTAATGCATGACAATGCGCGTTCACATACAGCTCGGCGAACCAGTAAATACTTTGCAACGGAGAACATCCGGATATTGCCCTGGCCTGCACAATTGCCAGATCTCAACCCCATCGAGCACGCATGGGACATGCTCCAGAGACGTGTTTTGAAGGACTTGGACGGAGCGACAACAACCCAACAGCTAAAGGAGGATTCCATTGGGAGCCAATAGTGCAAGATGACATAAAAGTCTCATTAATTCAATGAATAATGGTTGCCGACAAGTTTTGAATAGCAGAGGAGACCATTCTTTGTATTACATTGTTCTATTCTTTCACTATAAATACATTTTCTTTAGAAATTTCATTTTGTAAGGAAAAGTTTAGTTTCTTATGTATCTTAGTTTCTACAGTATATTCTAATATTGTTCATTTCTGTTATTAAAAGAACTTATAAAGATAACAGCTGTTATTTTTACATCATAGAACCCTAAAGATATTATTTTAAAAATAAAATAATACGTTATAATATGAAGAACCATCCTAAAATTTAAATTAGTACATGTTGCTTAGATTTTTTTGATGAGTGTATGTTAATATAATACATATTAATATAATAACTTAGTATTTTACCTGATTAATCTATATATAAAATTCTCGTGTCACAATGTTAGTTACGATACTCTTCTGAAACGGTTTGATAGATTTTTGTGAAATTTTATAGTTATATTCAGTAGGTCTGAGAATCGGCTACTATCTATGTATTTTTCATACCCCTAAGTGGTAAGAGTTGCCCACCCCTAACATTTATTTTTTATTTTTTTATAATGAGGCATTAAAAATTCATACAACCCTAAATTTTCACCCTTTTAACACCAACCCCTATTTCTTAATAATCATTTTAGTAATTAATCATTTTTCATCCCACTCGATAACTGATCAATTATCACTTGGTAAGTTATTTCAGTGAAACGGGATCTAGGCTTATTTTAAAAGATTTCTCACATACCATCTGGGTATATGTTTGAGTAAGTCCCTTGATAGTTTGAATTCACAATTGGAAACGGTAGCTGTGGCTGCAATCGTATAAGGTTTATAAATTTTTTCGCGTTAAAAAAACCATTGAAACCAGTGATAACCAATTTGGTGCAGACGAAGTTGCACGGGTCAGCTACTTAATTATAAATAATTAAAAATTGATGAAATAAAAAAAATATCACGTGACTGTGTCACTATGGTCACCATAGTTGTGACGTCATAATGTTATAGCTATTTTTAATAACAGTACAGCGTTTACGGCTATTACACGTGACTAGACAATAATATTGAAAATTTATTATTAAAAAACGAGTTGTTAGTTGTTTACGATTAGTTATGTGTGATAAAGGATTTACTAAGGCAAAGTATCTGATAATATTCCTAATGTTGATATATTTATGATATTCAATAAAAAAAAAAATTACGTTCGCTTTCATTCTGCTGAAATTCGAGGTGCCAAGGCAACAAGGTAAGTCTTTTAAAAAATAATATGATAAATGAAAATATTTAATTGTTTTTCCTCCATTTAAACATCCATATTAAACATAATTATTTATCTCATAAATTGTAGAGCAACACGTGAGAGTTTTTTTTTTCGATCTGACTACGCTATTGGCTTAGCAAGGTTAATAACAGCTTCACCGAACCATTGAGGCGAGCGCTAAAGGCACTCAGCCGATTTTGATTGGCATCTAGCTCAAAGGTGCACGGCACACCTCCGCTTGGGCTGTTAACCTGATAAGTATGCAATGCGCGAACTATCGGGACTAATCTAAGCTAACTATTCGTATATATATGAGTAGTTGGAACATATATGTGTACCAAGCATACATACCTCAACAACTTTTATATAAAATTCGTATCGCATAATCTTCTAAACTATTTCAGTTCGATAAGGGAAAAAAAAACCCTTCCACTTTCATGTGTCAGCGTGTATGCGTGCACGTGTGTGGAGGTGATATGTGTAATGTTGTTGCAGTGATGTAAGATTTAGTGTCACTGTATCGCGCGAGCAGCGTACTCAAGGGCTCCACGCCGAGGAAGCCTAGGCTTGAGCCGCTGCCGAGGGGGGCCTAATCTGGTAAATCGCGTGAGAGTTACAGCGACAAAGCTATAGATTATGTTCAACTAAGCCGTAAAAATAATATTTGTATTGTTAAAGGATGAGTATGTTCAGAACATCAAGTTCGGAGTAAAGCTTATACAGTTACTTTAATTATTAATGAAAAAAAATGTTTTGGGAGTATCACGGTGCACTGTTTGAAACTATTTATTTCGACGTTTGTCATCTTGGGGAACATTTAAAAATATTTTGTCAGTTATTTTTGAAGTATTCGTACATAATATATTTGATAAGAAGTCGTGGTGGCCTAGTGGTTTAAGCGGTGGAATATTATTACCAACGAATTTTTCCGAATTCCCGTACATTTACTAATTTAAATTGGTAACACTATCGACTGACGGTGAAAGAAAACATCGTGAAAAAACCTGAACCTGAGAAATGTTTTGCAGTATTGCTGTATGTGTGAAAGCATGGAACTGTGGATTTCTCAGCGTTTCAGAGTCGTTAATACATCCTGAGCTGGCACGGTTATTAAGCCTTTCTTCGCTAAGAGGCCCATGGCCCTGCAGTGGCTCTCTTACAGGCTGATGGTGATGATAATATTTAATAATAACAACAAAATTAAATAGACCAAAACATTGTACTTGTCATTTCTATATAATTTATATATTAGCAATGAGTGAAAACTAACATTATGGCGTTACACGCGCGCGAGTGTGTTCAGGAGCTGTCTGCGTGTTTTCGGTATTAGATTCAAAAATTAATTTTTATTTTAAAATATCTTTTTTTATGTCATATGGGAGGCAAACGAACAGGCGGGTCACTTGATGTTAAGCGATCACCACCGTCTAAATACACTAGCAACACCTAGGGACTCGCAAGTGCGATGCCTGCCTGCTTTGGGAGGTTAAGCTCCACCATCAAACCATCATATCTTTTGAATTATTGCGAAGAATAAATAGTTTTGTTATGAAACTTATATATGATATTTCCATTTATCACAATTCTTTTTTTCAAAATCCCAATTTTTGAAAGTGTCGAAGACGGTCAAGCTGCCTGTAATCTTTCGATGGAAACGCTGTCTAGTCCCTCTGATATAAGAAAAAAACAATTAATTTAATAAAAGACTCAAACAAAGTTGCGGGCGGATATCAGCTAGTAATTAGATAAAATATTTAATGAATGTTAGTTGTAAAATCAAATCAAATAATATATACTTTATTCAGTTTAGACCCTAATAAGGCATTTGTGAACGTCAAAACTACCACAGGTTCGGAAAACAATCCAGTCATCGCAAGAAACTCAATCGGGTACATCTTTATAGTATATAAGTATTTTTCCAATACATCATACAATCTTTTTAGTGGACGCACAGAGAGGAGTCAATACCAGACATCACCATCGTTCACATATTGATCCACTCTATAATAGCCTTATGATACCAAAACTCGCTTGACGTGGTACTTAAACTTACAGTCCGGCAAATCGGTAACATGCTTTGGAACTTTATTATAAAACCTAACACTATTACCTAAAAAACTATTATGGTTTTGCTAAGTCTGAAACATGGAATGACCAGTTTGTTACAATTTGTAGTATTTAGATTGTGTCGGTATTTTACTAAATGCAGTTTTTCAGAGTTTTACAAACATACATTAAATTATCAAGAATGTATTGGGAGGCTAGAGTTAAGATACCGAATTCCTTGAACTTTGTTTTTAATGATTCACGAGGTCCCATATTATATTTCACGAACAGCCCGCTTTTGTAGTAAAAATATGGTGTCTACCTCGGCAGCCGTTGCCCACAGCAAAAATGATTGTGTATACGTGTATGTGATCGTATCATAGATGTATATAATTCTTTTGATGAATTCTGATAGAGTAGATCTTCCGTCGGTTCATTATAACAAATTTCGATTTTGTAATAATTTCCCGTTTTCATTAGCTACCAAAGTTACAGTAAACGAAAACATTTCTTCAATTTACGATGTATAAATGAATTGGCTACAAATACATTTTGATATGTTTATAAAATGAACATCGTTTAGCATTAAGATATTGAATTTCTGTCCCTGACAATTAATTGTGAAATATATAGAGCGTAATCTGCCTTATCTTATTCTTAAATTAGCTTAAACTCTGCTAAGTACTTACTGAACGCAATCTTAGGTTTCGAATTTATAGTCTAATTACACTAAGCTTGTGATAAACTTTGTTTCAATTTCAAAAAAATCGGTCGAGATATGCATGTTACATTAGATTTTATACTCTTACGCTGTATTCCAAAATCTCCCAACTTGCTGTCCCAATTAAGCTAGAACCTTAGAACAGAGACAGAAAATACTCATTTCTTGGATAAATGCCATATAGAATTAACCAAAAATCCTTTGAGCCCACTCCAACGAAATTGTCCTGAACGAGTTGGAAAGTATTTTCAAAATGCATTTGAAGCCATTATCGACAAAAATAAAGTAGCTTTAAAACCAGATTCTAATGCCGGATATTCGAATTTGGATTCTTTAGAAGATTTACATACACGTGTGAAACGTGATCTGAATTAATTGCTCCACTGTATTATCACCGCGATCAGACTATAATTACCCCGCTAAACGTATCACAATTAACACCTAATGAGTTACACAGCTATGATGAAAGATAGAATATTGGCCTGTTTTTACGAGAATTTTAAAGCTAACGTATAGTCCGTGTTAAACTTCTTGGCAGCTCTGAAAAATGCGTTAAATTTTGTCTTGAACAAAGTACAATAATATATTATACGTGAATCTATACATATAATAAGAATTTAATGGTAACATACACTTTTTAGATATTTGAAAAAAAATTGTTGCAGATGTCTACGAAATAAAATTAGGAATAATGTAGATGCTAGACCACGCTGAAGCTATTACTGGTTTACAAAAACATTCCTACACTGGTTTCAGCATGAATGGGTCGGTTCACCCGGGATAGTAATGAGAGCGCCGAATTCCCACCTCCCTTCCTCTCCCTTGCCTCTCTTCTCCTTTCCTCATCCCCTTCCTCACCAACACCGTCTGCCAACGCACTTGCAACTCCTCTGGTGTTACTGATGTCTATGGAAAGTGGTGATCACTTAACATCAGGTGACCCACCTATTCGTTTTCCTCCTATGATGTAAAAAAAGGGAAAAAAAACTACCCTAAGATAAGTTTATTGCACCATTGAATAACGCTTCGCCAGTAGCTACATATTTTAGCTGTAATCTGGTTAATTTATACTTCGTTTTAAATTATAGGATTTATTAATTTCTTACCACCAATTTTTATAATGTAATAAAACAAAAAATAACACAATTTAACTAATACCTTCTAAAATTAGATGTTAGTTTTAGCATTTAGAAATAGTTATAAAGAAAATAAACATGGAGTCTCTGACCTACAAGCTGTATTATAATACATGTATCTTGCAAGCTAATTATTTTACGATGGTAATAGATGTACCAATGAATGTACTAAATAAATAAAAACCATATATGTAAAGTAAACAGACTTCAAGAAATTATAAAATAAAGAACATTATAGAATTTTCGGTATTTGTCTTAATTTTTAGTATATGTATAGATGTAGGTGGTAGAGCCCCGCTGAAGTTATTTTTGGTTTCAGCATGAATGGGTCGGCTCCTCCGAGGTAGTACCACCCCTCTCACAGTTAACCGACGTGAAATAACAGTGCTTGCATTGTTGTGTTTCGTTCGGTCAGTGAGAGAGCCGGAGGCCCACGTCCCTTCCTCTTTCCTTCTTTCCCTTTCCTTCCCCTCCCCCTTCTCCCATATACAGGCTGGCAACGCACTTGCGACGTCCATGATGTCGCTAGTGTCTATGGACGGTGGTGATCACTTAACATCACGTGACCCAACAGTTCGTTTGCCTCCTTTGATATAAAAAAAAAAAATCCATCATGAAAAGTTGCTATTAAAATTGGTTTACAGGTTTAGTAGTAAAGTAATAAACAGACAAAGTTTTCGCTTTTATAATATATGTATAGTTAAAATCAAATAAATAAGTATAGAATTAAAACGGAAACAAATACACAATTTAAAAATCTACCAACTTCATATATATAAATGATACAATTAAATTTTAAGGAGGTAAAATCTTCTACTACAAGTAGAAATTAACAAATTATATCCTCAATTGCATTCATTAATTTCAAACTATGATCTCATATATTTATTTTATTCTACTTTATATCATTTTAATTCAAAACACTTTGTCAACAGATAACCTGAGTGACAAAATAGATAAAAAGCACAGTCCATAACAAAACAAACGAAATACCGTAACGCAAACAATCAGCTAAAATGGTGCACAATCCAACAATTGTCGCCGAGAAGACGACGAAAGAAGACCCATTCACCGGCCTCGTTGGTGAATTCGGAAGGTGGCAGTTCCTAGTATTCGGAACATTATCAGTCATCAAACTATCATCAGCATGGGTGCAAATGGCCGTGTTATTTTTGACACCGAACTTGACATTCTGGTGCAATAATTTCGGTAACGAATCGAGGATCGCGGAGAACAACACTTGCTATGAAGACTGTTTGGAATATAAATACGACACGAGTCCGTTCGATAATACGATTATTTCGGAATGGGATTTGGTGTGTCAGAGAAGGTGGTTAGCGAGTTTCACCCAAACGGTTTTACAGTTTGGTATACTTGTTGGAAGTATTCCGTTTGGATTCCTCTCTGACAGGTAAATGTAGAGTAGTATAGCTGCTTTGTGAATTTTAGTTCCTTTTTGGTCTCTTTCCAATGAAAGTCTTATATAGACTTATCTCTCTAACAGTGTGATCATAGAATATAAGTAGTTCGCTTAAAATGACTAACGTCTACAATTGTCATCTATCATTTCTGCCTTCACGCTTTGATAAAATAAGAGCCTGATTTACCAGATACATCTATACTACGTAACTCAAATATTTTAAATATAAAACAAAGATAAAAATATATGTATTCCAATCATATAGTTATTCCAATATCTCATAAAAAATCTTAAATGTAGCAGACAATTCAATCCACTCACTAACAAGCAAGTCGACTAGTGTCAACTGTACCAAGGCTTAATTAAGATGTATTCGAATGAGGAGCGAGTCGATTATTTTAATGTCAACAAAATTCTGCTAGAGATCAGTGATAGCATATTTAGAACTTCAGAATCTACTACTAAGCAATCATATACCTCTAGATGAACTAACTTATCATTGTTCCAGATATGGCAGAAAACGCACATTCCTTGCTTCCATTATTGCTCTTATTGTATTTGGATTTGGGATACCATTCTCTCCGAATTATGTGGTGTTCACCACTCTAAGATTCTTTCTTGGGATGGCAACTGCTGGTAATATGATGATATCATTCGTAATGGTCATGGAAAGCATAGGGTCCAAATATAGAGGCGTTGTCGGTTGTCTCTTTCAAATACCGTTTGTCATGGGTGTGTATAAAAATAAATACACATTATTAATAATAATAATGGCAATGGCCAAGAGGTTTGACGAATGGAATGTCAATTCCAATTCCGATTTTTACTATCGAAGAAAAACTCACTGTAGAAACTCACGTATATTTACTAATTTAAATTGATAACACTTTCTAATGACGGAGAACGAAAACATCTTGACGTTACTAAAAGTTTAGAAATGTTGTCGTGCCACCCCGTATATGGGATAATATAGAACTGTGAACTTCCACAAAGGACCATAAAAAATAGCAATGATTCTCGAAATGTTCCATATCTGGTTGTTATATATATTCTCTAAATACAGTATTATTTTTATGATATATCTTGGACATAAAACACGTCATAAAATGAGTTTCAAATGCAAGGATTTGTCCTTAAAATTTTTAACTAAACTAAATCTTAAAACCCCATCTTTAGATATATCTCTTACAATACATCCAAAACAATAGTAAGCCAAACTTAAAGATATTATCGGGTAGCTATGGAAGGAGGTATATCTTGGTCTGGGTAGGAAGTAGTTACGCGAGTTGGTCTTATTAACCTACTAATGGAAACAATATTGAAGAGTTATTAAAATATACCAAAAATATTTTAAATTTTCAGGACACATAACAGTTCTGTTGTTTGCATATTACTTCCGAAGTTGGAATGCGTACACTCTTGCAATGGCCGTGCCTTGCCTCATGTATTTGAATTACTTCTTCCTACTGAACGAATCACCACGATGG
Organism: Antheraea mylitta; assembly: GCA_014332785.1. Classification (NCBI taxonomy): domain Eukaryota; kingdom Metazoa; phylum Arthropoda; class Insecta; order Lepidoptera; family Saturniidae; genus Antheraea; species Antheraea mylitta. The sequence goes on from JACEII010000118.1 coordinate 84,828, forward strand.
CTGGTCAGTGTTGGTAGAGTCGACGAAGCCACGAAGATCGTGGAGAAAGCCGCTCTCATGTAAGTCTATCTCAGTAACTCCACTTGCAACCAAACCGCATCATTTCTGTGAGCGATCAGATACTTGAAGCAATTATAGCACAAAAAAAGACTACATAAGCTTATGAGTTTTGGATTATGTAGTGTATGAGATTATGTAGTGATGTATGTGTATGTGTGTATGTATGTATTATGTTATGTAGTCTGGTGAAACTGTAAAGGCCTTGCAAGGCCAATAGCGTCAGAGTCAGTTCGAAAAAAAAGCCTATGAACAATTCTAAATAGAAGTTACTCAGAAAAACCAGTTATATGCATATACATTCACTAATATTAAATTTTACATTGTAAAACGCAAAGCAATTTTTATTTTGCATAATTCTCTTTACCTTAAGATGTCGAAACAAATAAGCTTCCTAGTGTGTACTAATCAATTCTACAACAAATTGGCCCTGAAAATAATCCTTCGTCTAAGAAATAGATAAGAAACGGATATAATATTAAATAATAGTTAAAAAAACTAAAAAACACGCTTTTATAGAAAACCAAACTAAAAAAATAGAAAGTAAATTTTAATAAATACAAATTGATAATAGTGTAAATTTTAAAAATATGTATTTTATTGTAAAAAAGCGTGAGGTGCATGGTATCAATAGTTATAAATATTCACAGATATGAGTAGAAGGATTATCATTTCAAAAATAGTCATAATGTGATTTCGAAAGAAAAAGGTTTATTTATTTTGTTTGAAAATTTATGTTGTTACGCAACAGATTTTAAAACGCAATGACGGTAAATCATTTGCATTCAAAAGCCAGTCCTCTTAATACACGTATTATGTTCTTCTCCTTCACTTGACATAACAGCAGTAACTGTAAGCACACTATCATTTTGAAGTTTAATGGGCTGTGTAATCATACTCTTCAGGCTTAGAGATAACAGTTACTCTTCAGCAGTAAATGATTTAGTAAGAGCACTTTGTTACCTGATTATTGCAGACTAGCTGATCCGCGCAACTTCGTCTACACTGAATTGGTTATCACTGGTTTCAATTGTATTTTTAAACGCGAAAAAAATTGATAAAACTGGTACCCGATTACAGCCACAACTACCGCTTCCAATTGTGAATCCAAACTATCTACGGACTCACTCAAACATATACCCAGATTATATGTGATTTTTTTTAAATTAGCCTAGATCCCGTTCGTAGCATCATCTACCAGGTTCAATTAAGATAAAAACTAACCTACATAAAACTAAATAAATGTCTCTACAACTTACTTTATCATAACTATCTTCACTTGTATTAAAACCTTTTTATACTCCATTGTACTGAAGAAAAACATATGAACACCGCGTCGAAACGTCAAACATCGCGTGGAAGCGTCAACTGTCACTTGCTTGTAACTATTGTCTAAGAGTTATAAATTGTTGCGAAAAAAAAATTTAAATATATTTCCAATATATTTTTATAATATTCCAACTGCGACCATTAACACCGTGTATAACAGCCCATTAATACCCATAGCTAGGTTATATAATGATGTATCTCGAACAAATAACAGCATTGACATATTTTTTGAAAAAATTGGATCATTTAAGCAGCACTTGCTTAAAACATAACTTGATAGTGTATTTGTACAAATTAAGCTATTATTCTTCCAATATAGTTCGTAATTAGTTTTTTTTTGTCATCTATTAATGTCATGCATACCTGTGATTGTAATTATTACACTGTAATTTTATTTTGTAAGTGACCATATGTAATTTTAACTATGTGTAATATTTATGTTGGTGCGCTAAATATATAAAATAAAATATAAAATAAAAAAAATTGGTTGCCTGTAAAGTCGGTATACGGGCGAAAGTTTTACGTGACAACGACTTTGAGTGGTAAAATAATTTTAATGTGAATATTCATTCGTATAGTAGTCTCTCTCGCTCTTAGGCGGGCTAACCATGCCCGAGTGGAAGGGACGCGTGCCTCTCACTCGCTCTCATTGTTAGCGCATAACGTGAGCGGAGCGTAACGCAGTTTCTTGAAGTGTCACCCGGCAAACCAATTTATAAGACGTTGTCATGTCAAAAATAAATAATCCCTGTACCACTCACAACATTGTGCCTATCACCTTTTGGTAATTTATCTATGTTGATATGTTTCTATTGTCGATTATTCTACGTTGTTACATTGAATATTTGGAAATAAATTCATAACGTGTATTTGTCACACTAGATATTGGCGAAAGTGCCTACATAGGCAGAGATCATACCGGAAAGAATCAATCAAACCAGCTTTATACGTTATATTCATCCGAACTACGTCCGAGCTACCTGGCTGCCGGTAAACGTTGCATTTATGTGTGCATATCGTACCTTTGCAGACAAAATATTGATCTTTAAATAATTCTAGGATATTTTTTTTTCGCTGACTTTGAAACGTTATTAAAATAGAATTATTATTGAAAGACATTTTCAGTACAAATTTTATCTTACTGACTAATTCAGTTATTTACTCAGTATTTAGACCGATTTATTGCTATAAAAATAATATGTGTGTAGAATAACTTAGCTATAGCTATAGTCTAGTGCAGTACTGGCTGCACGATAAAGATAGTGATAATTAGAGCAGCGTATGTTATCGACGCATATATTTAAGATGACGTCAGTCCTAAGTCATACATTTACGTTTATCTTTATTCATTGAATATGATGAAATCTTAATATCAATCATCTTTAATAAAATGAAATTTGTTCTTTGCTATGGAAAAAGATAATTGGTTTGAAATTAATTATGTTTATTTATAAAATATATCAGCAGGCGTATGATTGTTTATAAAAAAGTCTGACTGTGATAAATTCATGTTTTTAAATGCGTTTAAAAGTTACTGAAAAAAATGTTCCTAAACTTATTCATAAATCAAAATTAATTAAATCAAAATGCACATTAAACATACGTTAACCAGCTACCAGGTATCCTAAATTGTGTCTATTGATATATTGATAATTTGTATAGGTGGTAGTGCCACGTGTAAACTGGTTTCAGCATGAATGGGTTGCCTCATTCGGGCTAATACCACCCTCTCACAGAAAACTCACGTAAAATAACATTGCTTGCGTTGTAGTGTTTCCTTCGGTCAGTGAGAGCGCCGGAGACCTACCTTTCTTCCTCTTTCCTCCTTTACCTTCCCTTACCCTTCCCCCATATACAGGTTGGCAACGCACTTGCGACACCCCTGGTGTTGCTAGTGTATATAGACGGTGGTGCTCACTTAACATCACGTGACCCACCAGTTCGTTTGATACAAAAAAATATATATTGATATATTAAAGAACCAGCTATTCTAAAATTCTTATTCTTCCAACGTTGCCGGCTCTTGTATTAAGGTGTCGCAAAAAAGTCTAGTTACGTTAACTACATATTTTTATTTTTAGTTATCCTGGAGAATCCATTGCGTTTTATGGGACAAAAAGTATCCTGGATGTAGCCTTGTAGTATCAGTTATCACTATGTCAAGTTTCGTCAAGATTGGATCAGTACTTTCAGAGTGATGCGTGTTCATAGGGACAGACAGACAGCCAAAATTGTAAAAAAAAATATGTTTGGCTTCTATATCGATAACATAGTCTACCCTGATTAAAATTTTCAAAAAATATTTAATGTACAGATTTCGACTTGTTACAGTTTTATTATAGTAATAGATAGATTTGTCAACACCGTTTTTTTAACGTAAATCTAATTTTACATTTCAGTAACAATCTACCAACAGCGAAGGTGGAGGAAACCCTCAAAAAGCTATCCGAAGTCTTATCATCCAAGAAAAGTCCGAAAGCGAACTATTTCGACTTACTGAGGAGTTCGTTGAGAGTGAAGACTGCCTGCTGCTGCATCATGTGGCTGGTCTCAGGATTCACGTACTTTGGCCTAAATCAATACATCAGTCAGACAAGTCCCGATCCTTTTGTGAGTGTGGCCGCAGCCGGAGCTATTCAGGTAATAATTCATTTAGCTATTCCTTCTTATGAACGTATCATTTATTTTTTATTTGAAGCCCTTTTTACCAGGTGGAATCCACCATAATATAAATAGCTAAATTCTCATCAGTAGTTTCATCAGAGATTATTATTCCTTCATTGGCTATCGGTTATCTGTTGACAATTACAATAATCAGTGTTTTTTTTTTTAATTAAGACGGGACAACGTCCACCGGGCCCGCTAGTATACATTACAATATGCGTTGCAGCCACTTTCCATAGATAACAAATGAAATGTTACGTACGTATGTAAAAGAAATGTTACGATGTTACGTTATGAATGATTACCACGTTTATCGCAAATTACAAACAAACAGGATCTAAATCTTATTTATAGAACAAATTATTTTTAATGATAAAAAATGAGGAGTATATTTTTTAAATCACTTTGTTACTTGCGTAGCTATTTTTTCTTGAGGGCTGTGATTTTACGCGGTATATGAAATGCTACCATAATTACGCTAAAGTTTAAATATAATCCAATTAGTTCTCATAATACAATTGATGGTCATATTACCACACTTTTAAAGTGTAACTTTGTCCAACGCATATCCCATGTCGAAATGCAGCCGGCGCGCGGTCGCGGTGTAGGGGTAAAATTAAAGGCCCTCGGCAGAGCAACCAAGTACATTATTTGTATCAACTGAATCATTATATTTATTATGTATCTTGTATACGCAGATTTAAATTAAAATATATAGCTGGATATATTGTCTGATTTCCCATTATCATTCCCATTTTCCAACTATTAAGATTAAAATCGCAATTTTATAATTTTATAATATTATAAATACCCTAAATCAAATAATTGTCCGAGAATTTTAAACGCATACGGTCCAACAAAATGTTTTACTTGTTTTATAAAACCACACAATTTATTAAATGTCTCCATATCTCTGTCTCTATTACAGATACCTGCTAATTTCATCTCAATATGGCTGATATGCAATGTCGGACGTAAAACCACAACAATGGCTTTCTTCGTTTTGGGAGGCATGTGCATCATCGTACTGGCTTTCGTTCCCAACTTATTCTGGCTGAAGTTAACTCTTGGTTCTTTGGGCGTCAGTTGTACCGGCATAGTCACGAACGCAATCTACATTTACACCTCGGAGTTGTACCCTACAGTGGTCAGGAATATGGGTATGGGAGCCTCTTCCACGTCAATGAGAATTGGTTCTATGATAGCACCATTTATTTCAAATATGTCGTTGAACATGCCGTGGTTACCCAATATTATTTTTGGGACGGCTTCCATTTGCGCTGGAGTAGTTTGCCTGTGGCTGCCGGAGACCATGGGTAATACATTGATGGACAAAATTGACGAAGCCGAAAGTAGTTTATAAGATAATTAATTAGCTTAAGAATGATTTATTTGAATGTATATGTCTTATTATAAAATAAATATTATATGAAAAGTAAATCTAGAGTTATAAATGTTGTTTTTACACCAATTGGTGATTGTTTTGACAACACGATTTGAGTTAAATGAGGATATATGAAGTAAAATCAAATCAAGAATGATCTGATGAAATATTAACTGTGGGGCATTTTAAGTGTTACGTAAGCACTGATATGAGCCGGGATCCATGATTTGTTTATTTTTAATGACAGGAGCTGGAGCTTGGGAAGGTGATTATGTTAGCAGTATTTATTTATATAACCAAAACGGATTTAAAAAATGTAAACGAGCAATTCTTGTATATTTTTATATTTGTATATATTCAGGACCTCAGAAACGGCGTCATCTATTTCCGTGAAACTTAATATATAGGTAGTTTCGGGGACGATAAATGGATTTAACTAGATTTTATTCATAAAAACCTTTTTTTAACTGAGTTTTCAGGCAATGAAAAAATATAGCTAGAATATAAAGGTACATTTCAACGCCTCTATTAAAACAAAAATAGCTCACATGGAAATCGGCTGCTTCGAAAATCTGTGTAACCCCATTTTGAATCCAAGTGTCAGCAAGAGATATAACTTTTTTTTTATTTTTAGTGAAAAAATACTAATGTTTATTTTAAGTTTATAATGTTTTTTTTTTAAACCGAGTTTCGCTCGGTCGCCTAGGTATTTAATATTTATGTATGCATGGGAGGAAGGTAAAGAGCATTACTTACTTTTGCTGAGCAGAGGAAAAGGACGATCAGAAATTTAAAAGAAAAACTTACGTAATGCTTGAACAGTCCTGTAGAACATATCTAAAAGGGATGGTATCTATGAAATTGACGCTACCAATAAATATATGATACATGTAATGTATATTAATATTAATTCCATAATAGAATAGATAACAAACGACCAAAATTCCATTCATTTTATTCCATAATATTACCATTTAATAACATAGCTATGTAAATAAGGCATTAGGACATCATAATAGGAATGCTTAGCCAGCTCCTCGCTCGCCTAATGCATAAGGTGATTTTGCTCCTGTACGAATATAGAAATTTCCGCGTAAACTGAAAAAAAAAAGCAATTTTTATCATTCATTGCACGTTTCTTAGCATTTGACCACAATATCACCTGACATGAAATAACAAAATCTTAGTTTATCATATAGTGTCTTTTGTATTTTACTAGCTTCTGCCTACGATGATTAGTAACTTATAAAAGTAACGGAGATCTTAAATCACCAAAATTAAGTCATATATAGTAGATGATATATTTCCATTCCTTACATTAGCACATATCTGTGTGCATGAAACACTTCTAACTAACCAATAAAATATCAGAAATCATTGAATCGAAAATAAATAAACAAGGATTATTTATTTAAAGATTACTACTTACTTTGACGTTGCAAGTATTCCCATATATACCATCGGTCTGTTCTGACACTTTCCTCGTAGGAAGGAGTCGTAATTAGAACACTCTCTAGCTAGAAAGTCACCCCCTTGCACTGATTCAGCCCAGATTTCCCATGACCTCCAATGGCTGCAGAAATCTAGAACAGCAAAATTCTAAAATAACTTAAGCATCTATATGCTTTATGTTGTGAACATGGAAGTGACTCCTATCGAATTACGACTATCTCTCTCTCCCATTGTATTGCTAATTCGCATAGATTATACGTTTGCGGGAACAAAGTGTCTGATAGAACGTTAAAATTAAATTAAATACACGTCTTTATATACCTACAATGACGGTTGGTACTTAGACCACTAGGCTGCTATTGCAACTAAGTCTTGTACAAGTCACTAAGTAACTCAATATGTAATCCAAAAAATGTGACCCATCCAAACTTTGCTTTGAGTATGCTTAGTTATTTTGTAATTTTGAAGCTATGAAGGCTTAGTTGGTAGCATGTTCAGACATCACGTCGTTGGACGTAAGTTTCAATTCTTGCAACTTTTTTTTTATACTATTGGCGGCAAACAAACATGCGGATCACCTGATGACAAGTGATCACCGACGTCCATGGACACCTGTGAAACGAGAGGAATCATAAATGCGTTGCCGGCCTTTGAGAAAGGAGTAGGCTCGTTTCTTGAAAAATGGTAGATTGTATTCGTCCGGAAACGCTGCCGCTGGGAGTTCATTCCAGAGAACTGTCGTACGCGGAAAAAATGAACGTGAGAAACGCACAGTGCACGACTTCCAAACATCGAGATGACACTGATGGAACTTCAGTCCGTGACGAGTCGTTCTGTAACGGAACTCAGCGGCAGGTATCAGTCTAAACAGCTCTTCAGAGCATTCTCAGTGGTAGATCTCATAAAGGACGCAAAGCGACGCTAAGTCCCTACGAAACGCCAGAGTGTCTAACCTTGAGGAGAGCATCTGGGTGCCGATGATTCGAGCCGCTCGACGTTGGATTTGATCATAAGGAAGCAGGTGACATGAACCGGAACAACTGAACCGGAGTTTCCGGTGAAAGAAAACATCGTGATGGAACCGCAAAACGGTAGAACTTCTTTTTAAGTTAACCTGGCCTCAAATTAAAAATCTGTTGCCAAACACCTATTGATGTGTTCCAGCAGCTAGACGTGACAGCTAGTCCTCCTCTAAGTATAGCCTACTCACCATCTTAGACCACAACGTCATTTAATACCGGATAAGATTGTGGTCAAATGCTAAAACCTAAATGCTAAAAATGTATATACAAAAAATAACCGAAATAATCCTACTTTGAACATACGGTGGCTGTGAGATGAGCAAAACCTCACCTTTTGACAGTTACTGGTGGTTACTTAGTGTTTGCTTGTTAGCAAGTTGTGTTATCACATGCCAACCACCGTCATTGTTGATAATAGTAACAGAGAAGTAACAGTTTACAAGTGGCTGGCTTTACTATCAAGTAGAGCGAGAGAATAAGAGAAATACCTTCATAAGTTAGTAGAACAGTAGCAGACAGACAACCAGGTTGTTTAGCATGCCCACCGTTTGGCCAGAAATCAGCATGACCTGTACTCGAAGGTCCCCCGAAACCTCCACCATCTGTGTGGATAATGTCTACGAACTTGGCATCGGAACTCGATATAGCTGGCCCTAGAAGTGGTGGGTAGAAGCCTGGATATGCTGGATCCAGGCCAGTCAGCCTGAAATAAGACTTAATTAAAACAACGCTTATATCGTTTATTAGCCTGTTAGATCCTTACATATGAAATTAACGTTTTGCCGAACTGGTCTGTTTAGTCTCAAATATCTAAACTTTTGCTTAGGAATTTGAAACATTGTTTTCAGATTTATTTGTGTTTTGAATTCAGTAATTCATTTGTTTTCGCACCATTTGATCTTTCTCTCACATCTTTCATCACAAAATGTAAAACTTAAAATATCGAATCATTTACAAATACGAGTTCTACCGTGACATTAGCTCTAGAGAAATAGCTCGAAGGATTAACAATGTTTGTGGAAAAACTGTAAAAGACAGTGTTATAAGTTCTTGATTCCAATATTTTCGTTCTAGAATTTTTTATGAACACAGCCCGTAACTGACCAGAAACTCTAGTTGACGATGAAGAAATAAAGGTGAAAGTGAAAATGGATTTATTGCAAAGCATGTCGAAGTTTGCGGCAGGCTTCAGTATGAGTGATAAAATAATGTTAATTCACTTAAAACAGTTAATTAGTAAATTGAGCAAATACAACAAATTGGTGGATTATGAGAATATGGATTGCCTGAAGCACGCGAAATAACACGCACTAGGTGTGCGCATAGAGCGACTTTGCTGTGTATGACAGCGATAGTTACATATAAATTTTTGGATTAAGCTTTAATATAGTTGAATCTATACTTGTATTTACAGTAGTAGACTAGTTATAATATACTAAAAAAAGCCTTGACATATACCAAAACTTTCCTTATAAATCATGTTATCTATTGGTAAAAACCGTATGAAAATCCGTTTAGTCGTTTTTGAGTTTATCACGAACAAACTGATAGACGTGGCAGAGGACTAATATGTAATGATTATGCTATTTATAAAGGGCTAACATTAATGATAAAGTTTAACACGACTAATCATTTAAAATATTAGTAATAATATCACATAATTAATTCCAAATGTACCTTGTGACTTTAAATCCCTTGGAATCCATAGTTTTGGCAGCAGCCGAGAGAAGATGCGCTCCAATCGAATGGCCGACCAAATGTAGTTCCTGCAGAGATAACCCTTGCTGTAGCAATTTCGCTAAAGCAATACCAGTTTCTTTGCCAATCTGAAAAATTTAATTTGTCCACTTTATATACTTTTATACCACATAAAACCTCATTCGGTGGGGTACCTCTAACATAGATAATGCTTTTAGAACATTCTTTATCCTTGATGTCACCAATTTAGTATACCTCTGGTTTTCGTTACGTACTTTATTTTAGTTTTCTTATACATTTGATGTAGGTTTACTGGATCTCTTCTTACTCTTTATGTTGTGGTCATTTTTTATATCATAGGAGGCAAATGAATAGGTGGGTCACCTGATGTAAAGTGGTCATCGCCGTCCATAGACACTAGCAACACCAGGGGAGACGCAAGTGCGTTGCCAGCCGGTGTTTGGGGAAGAGGAGAAAAGGGAAAGAGGGGATGTGGGCCTCCGGTACTCTCACTAATCGAATGAAACACAACAGTGCAAGCACTGTTACTTCAAATTGGTTTATGAGTGGGTGGTACAACCCCAGGTGAGCTGACCCTTTCATGCTCAAACCAATAATATCTTCAGCGTGGTTCTTCCACTTACAAAATCATGATTTCTAGTCGTTATTTTTGCTTCTGATACAACCCTGTTGCTTTTAAATGTTTTATAATAGATTCTTTATCGTTGCTATGATTTTTAAAAAGTATTAGTAAGAATTTTAGGTTTTTAGTTTTAATATATTTTTTTTCTTTTCCTTTTGATGATTTTGTTATCTCTTTTTTTATGCGTTGTTATAATTCATATTGGTTGGAACTTCATATAGTTTATACACTTTTACACCTATAAGAAAAATGCCTTAAGTGTAGATACGCCTATAGAACTTAGATTTGGATTTAGCATGGTGTCATTTAGGTACGGTTAAACGGAATAGGATTTTTTTTCTTAAATGTTTGTAGGATATAGATTGACGATTAGTGTGAAGTAAAAAAAGTCACTTTGGTAATTAAAGGACACTAATCTAATACTACGATGCTATGTAATGCTATTATACTAATGCTACTACTTGCTAATGCTATTATCGAGAGTTATATATACACGAAACTCACAGCAGACACGTCCAAAGCGACATTAAAGTAGTTCCCAAAGGCAAGGTTAGCCCAATCCAGTACAAGTATGTTGTATCCACCCCGATTTAGGTACGCCTTTATCACAGCCAGCACACTACTATCGCTCGAGAGCTCTATGTAGCTGGAATTTTTATTTTATATATATTTTTTAATTTATCATACCATGAAGATTCAGTAATTTAGGTTATTTTCTATATCAAGGCTGGCAGACGTACAGATGTTAAGTGACGGGTCCATAAACACTAGTAACACCAGGGGATTGCAAGTGCGTTGCCAGCCTATGTATGAGGGTGAGAGGAGGGGAAGGGAAAAGAAATAGGTGAAAAGGAAGTGGACGTCCGGCGCTGTCGCTGCCCGAATAAAACGCAACAATGCAAACACTTAATTCATGGTTATCAAAAACGTAATTAGATCAAATACTGGTAATGGCAGATGTTCAATACATATTTTGGTACAGAGAACACGAAAAATATAATGATTCATAGTTCACATAGGTATAAATAAAAAATTGTGTATTTTATGTATATTGGTACCTCATAAACAGACTCAAAGTTAGACTAACAAAATTAGATACTTTGGATAAAAGTTTCAATAATGGTAGAGCCACGTTGAAGCTATTATTGGTTTCAACATGAATGTATCGGCTCACCCGAAGTCGTATCACAGGACCCACAGAAAACCAACGCGAAGTAACATTACTTGCATTGTTGCGTTTCATCGGTCAGTGAGAGCGCTGGAGACTCACCTGTCTTCCCATCTCTTCCCTCTATTTTCCCCCCTTTTCCTCTCCGCCTGAATACAGGCTACCAACGCACTTGCGACTCCCTAGGAGTTGCTAGTGTCTCCCGACGACGGTGATCACTTAATTCAGATGACCCACCTGTTGGTTTGCCTCCTATGAAATGAAAGGATGAAAGAACATATGCTGTGAGATTTATTAGGATCTTCGGATTCGGATAGAAAAGAGAAGGTCAGGTCCATTACATTGTAATATTATATTCTTATATATACAAGACACATGACAACGTCAAATTTTAAATAATATTTAAAAGGAAAATATATCAATAGCTATATAACAAAGAAGTTTGTAATATATGCTTGAACATGCCCCCGGGCGTTGAAGGCTATGTCTTCAACCAGACTCTGTTGTTGATGTAGATAGTGGGCATATATTATTAAAAGCCCTTCTTATAACTCCATGTGATGCTTTAATGTCTGCCACACGAACTACGTCATCAGGTCCAGGGTTTACGACAACGGTCTTTCTCAGCTTACATTTAAGGAGCGGAAGATGATCTTCCTTTAGGATTACCAAAATGATCAAGTTCCAAAGCATCTTTACAAGCGCGTCACTTCGTTCTTTGCTGTAACTCGATAATAGATTACTTTAACCAAATTGCAGACGAAGCTGTTTAATGCGCTGGTATCTAATCAGATTATTCTTCGAACAACTGTGGTAATCTTGATTAGGTAAAATTGTGAGTGGTCTCATAGCATTCACGAAGTATTTAATTCTTCGTAAGTTACATTACAATTTTTGAGCACTCGTTGGAAATGTTACATTGTTGACTTCACGCGTGCCTCCCAGAGATCGCCAAAATGAGGAGTATATGTCGGTATAAGGTGAAAATTAATGCTGTTAGTAGCGGCATATTCGCTTATGAAGTTGCAAGTTTTATAAATTTGGATATTTCATTGCATGCTCTAATAAATGAAGTACCATTACCAGAGTAAATATCATTATATCTACATATAAATAAACCTGCGTAGAGCTAAAATATTACTGTTGCTCGTTAAATCACCTACCAACTCCAAATGCATAACCTTGGTAGTAAAGCATACAAAAATTGCGATATAAACTTTAAATAGCTTGCAACCACGACCCTGACGACTAGCATTTAAAATAGGTTCAGCATAATCTACACCAACATTTTCGAATGGCTAGCTTCCTGGAAGTAAACCTTGCTGTGGCAAATTCCCCATTATTGGAACAATGTTCCTGAATACAACACATTTGTGATAGCATAAGTTTCGACCCCCTATGGGTTAATATGTGTATTTTATAGACATTAATAATAAAAGGGAACCACAGTATTCATTGACCGTTTGTGCTCAAAATCAAATAATAATTTAAAATCAAATAATAATTTCGTAAAAATATGAGTGGACTGTATTAATGTAGGATGGCTATTTATTGTGATTAAAATTCGAATTATAAAAACTACTTTTATTACTAGAAAAATGTTCTTCACATAGTTTTTCTCTTGGTGAATAATGTGACACTCTAGTTTTCACTTTACCCAGTTGCCAAAATTGTTATAATTCACTGCGAAGGTCATTGACTCCATTAACATCGGTAGCTTTAAATTTGGCAAAATTACATCTTTCATTTGATGTAAAACTACTGACGCTAACTGGACCAGAGACAATCCATCCTAATTTAGTTTCGCAAAGTACTGGTTTTCCAGTGCCTAATTTGATCATTTGCGAACTCAATATATCCCAGGATAAATCTGCACCTATTAAAAGGTCTACCTGAGTCGGTTTATAAAAAGTAGGATCGGCTAAGCAGATATTTGAAGGAATATTAAGATTGGATATGTTAATATGACGATTCGGCAGAGAATTTGTAATTGTTGGCAACACGAAACAATTAAGGTGAGAAGTAAAATTATTATCTAAAGAACTGATGCTGATATAGCATTGTTTTTGTATATGAGCAGTAACATTATTTATACCCGTAATTGAATTATCCACTCGTCTAGTGTCTACATTTAATTTTTGACATAACCTGTCAGTCATGAGACATGTCGTACTACCGCAGTCTAACACGGCGCGAACAATATATTCGCGATTATTATTATCGTGTAGTTTAACTAATGCGGTTGATAATAAAATATCATTATGCACATTACTTTTGGATGATGAAACGTTCATTGCTGATAAAGCAACATCCTTATTTGTAGCTGTACTGGTAGACGAAGACGAAGGTTGTGATATAATATTTTTGTTACCATTTTTATTTTTATGACATTTATTCTTGTCATTTCTATACCCATCTACGTGAATGAGCGTATTATGTTTACGTTTGCATATTTTGCAACCTGACATTTTACAATGGTTAGCAAAATGACTTGACTTAAAACAATTAAAACAAACTTTATATTTCGGTAATAACTTTAAACGATCTTCATTACTCAAGGCGAGAAAATGTGAACAATTAATTAATGTATGATCGCCTTTACACTTAGGACAAGCTTTTAAAGGAAAATCCATATGATTATTTGGATTTTGTAATGAAATCAATGCCTTAAACGTAGTATTTGATTTTTGTGGTGTGACTGATCGATTGTTACGAGACATTTCTAAAGTTTCAATTAAATCAGCACGGTTACGCATGAATACAAAAAAGTCATCTAGCTTTACTGAACAATCTGTTTTCAAATTACCTTTATACTCTTCCCAATAATAATAGGTTTTGTGGTCCAATTTGTGCGTAATAATGTATATTAGGAGGGTGTCCCACTGATTAACCGGTTCTCCCAATGATTCTAATGCTTTTAAATTTTTAATTATTTCATCAATGAAACGTTTTAAAATCGCTGAGGATTCTTTCGTAATATTTTCAAGATTAAATAAAGCATTTACATGATTTTGAATTAATATACGTTTATTATTGAATCTTTCACACAAAAGGTTCCATGCCAACTGGTAATTTTTAGCAGAAAATTCAATTGACTGTATAACAAACGCAGCAGAGCCCTCTAAGGAGGCTCGTAGATAATGAAACTTATTTATATCATCAATGTCATTGTTGAAGTTGATTAGACTATTAAAAGTGTCATGGAATTCTAACCATTTATTGTAAGAACCATTAAAATTCGGTAGTTGTATAGTAGGTAACTTAACGAGCTTACGATTACTACTTATAGGAGTAGCATCATTATCATCAGGTGCCCCGTTAGTTCTGTTGAAATGATCTAGTAGACCCCGAGCTCTAGCCAATAACGCATAGTAATTCGATTCGAACACTGTTCGATCAGCATATTGGCGTTCGACATTATCTACTACACAATCTAATCGTAATTGTACTTCATCGTATTGTTCATATAAGGAAATAATCTTACCAAGCCGAATTTGCATCTCCCTTGCGTCTGCCGATGTAAGCGGCTTCTCGCTAATTCTATTTAAATAATTTAAAAATGAAGTCAAGCGCCCTTTGTAGCTGCTTCGTTTTTTGATTAACTCTTTTTCCTCGGACATTTTGAGTCTCGACTGAATCCGTGAATTTCTTGACGATCCTTTACTTGATAATTATATCAATTAATTTCATTACTTTTATTATCCGGTACGATTAGGACCATGTATAGATTTATTAGGATCTTCGGATTCGGATAGAAAAAGAAAAGGTCAGGGCCATTACATTGTAATATTATATTCTTATATATACAAGACACATGACAACGTCAAATTTTAAATAATATTTAAAAGGAAAATATATCAATAGCTATATAACAAAGAAGTTTGTAATATATGCTTGAACATATGCTAAGTATATAGAAAAATCGAATGCGAGTTTGCACATGGTAGAAGTGACACTTAGTATTTATTCTGTTTAATTTTTATGGAAATGAGATGACTACTATATAGGGCTGGTAAACATTGGATGGTTTAGGCATCATGGGGTGTAAGGGGTGTCGAATAACATCATAAAACTTGAGACAACCAAGCCAACCTCACCTGCACGTGGTGCACCCTGCTGAATAACGAACGAGGCAATGGCGAAAGCAGGGTGGTAGGACTTTACAGCCTGACTGGGTCGCAACCACCATGTATAATTATGGACCGTGAAATTCACACAACCTCCTGGTTACTATGCTGGTTAACACCTAAATCACTCGGTGACGACATTCCTTAATCCTAGTTGGAGCATTTATTTATTTATTTATCATTAACTTTAACATTTACATTGTTACTAAGATTTACATTGTTACATTTACATTTATTTATTGAAACTTAACAAGTTGGAACTTTAAACAATTTGCAAAATATGATAAATGACCGATATCAGCTGCATTAGTTATCCTGTGTCGCAGCCAATATCGGCCAGTTCCAGAGTAACATATTTCGTTCCTCAAATAGATAATATGTGTACATACAATGTATGTGAAGTGTCATATACAGAAGAAAATAAATAAAAATAGAACATGAAATGCGAGTGTGTGTGTGTGTGTGCGTGCGTGCGTGCGTGCGTGCGTGCGTGCGTGCGTGCGTGCGTGCGTCCGTGCGTGCGTGCGTGCGTGCGTGCGTGAGTGCGTGCGTGCGTGCGTGCGTGTGTGTGTGTGTGTGTGTGTGTGTGTGTGTGTGTGTGTGTGTGTG